>DWJK01005017.1:0-11473 GCA_018248815.1 Croniades pieria auraria
TTTTTTTTATCGACCCATTAACATTCCACTGTTGGAATATGAGTCTCCTCCCATATTGAGAGGGTTAAGGCCGTAGTGACGAATACCACTAGACATTAAGTCGGCCTGTTGTAACCTAAATTTCAAAAAAACGACAGATATTGTGTTTGATGTAAAATATTGTTGTTTGTACATGTGTATGTACATGTATATTTATGTTTAGCTAAAATTCTACTAGATACATAATTTGATTATTTATATGGAAATAATGGTTTCAAGGTGTTGTAGCGTGTACCAAAAGTTTTCACTGCCTCCTTAGGGTTCATTGGAACATATTACCATGAGGCGGTATGCTCGCACTTTATAATCCTCTAAGTTTGAAATACAGCTCATTGACGGACAAATAAACTTAAGATACAGTTGGATTGGTAAAAGTGACAGACCTGCAGATTCAACCCGTTAGGCGAGTCTGCGCAATTAGATCTGCGGTGGAACTACATCACAATATTATAAAACATGCGTTTTAAAAACATAAATATATACATTACCTAGTAATAGTAGCTATATAACCACCAAGTTTTCCGTAACTATGTGGAAAGTGACTATATTTCGTAGTTTCTCTGACATATAATTTCCGCGACGCGGCCTCAGTATTTCCGTTACGAAGGCACCTCGTAACAATCTAATGGTACCCAGTTTGGGCGGAGCAGCTTTTTCAAACGGTTTCATCATAGCTTTCCACATTTCATTTCAAAAGAATGTCTTTGGCTTCAGATTTTCTTGAGAAGGAAGTGGAGGAAAAATGCGTAATTAGCAATTACTTTTCCCCTAATCTCGTAATAATTACCTTTGTTGAAATCGTTTTGTTATTGTTAAATAGCCATGTTAAATCAGGATAACGTGAGGTAAAAACGTAAACCACTGATACCCTAATCTTGGGTCAAATCAAGGGGTAAACTGCTAAACCTGGATTAGACACCGGAAATAGAATATTTAGCAGATTCCTTTATAAGGCAATAAAGAAAATACCCAAATGTGCTAAAAAGCGTATAATAAAGTGGACAACCAACGAGAAATACATTTTAATTGCAAAATTTAGAACATAATGCTTAAAACTAAATATTGATTACATTACATCTAACCAAGGCATGCATCGTTTTTGAGTTTGATTGCTTACAAACAGCAATCATAATTAATTTAGAGTTTTGATTGATTCTGAGAATAAATTGCCAAGGGACAAGCACTTCACGTTAAAATTTCCTGATAAACCGGCAATATTGTTACGTATAGGTACGCAGATTGGCGGCTGGAACAATGCAATGTACTGTTTAGGGTGACAAATCAAAGATGCTCTCGAAATGCTTAAATTGTTTATTAACTCTCTATTATATTGCTGGTATTCGCAGAAATCGTTTCTTCTTATCGCTTGTTGAACCTCTCTTGATCGCTGCCAGAAATGCTCTGTGCCCCACTGTAGTGCTCACACGGGTTATATACCGTTTAAGCGGCTTCGGGTGAAATCGGGAATGTTCGACAACTTTCCAGAAAGCAAGCTCCGCCCACGCGTCGGCCGTGTTAATTATGTAAACAACTTCAGGCGCTAAGCAATAATCGACCTTAAATCTTTGAGCATAAGGTCTGATTTCGCTTGTCAAGTTAATTACACTTCTATGTATACTTATATCCAATACATAACGAACAAAGAAGTTTCGAGATACTATCGTCCGTAACAATATCTACGAACGAAATATCTCGTAAATGAAATTGAACGAGAGAAATATGGTCAATATTGATAAATGAAAATGGCTAACTATTGGTTAGTGTCATTGAATACATTTTTATTTTGACCTTTTGCAAATGTATTGTTGACGTCGCCATCGCCATCATCATCATTACCATGAGTTTGAGCATCAAAACCATTGTCATCGATTATCTATCTCCGGCTATTTCCTCACAATAAAAAGGTTTAAGGCGGTAATTAGCCACTTCGGCAAGCACTGCTTGACGGTTTTCAGAAATTTAAGAGAATATTGCAAATAATGAGTTGTGTAGGTTGGCTCATCTTTTCTTTCACTGTTGTAGCATTTTTGTGTCAGGTAAGAATACTAGAAACCAAAAATGATTAGAATGAAATCAAAGCTAGAATAATAGTGTTTTCTTAATGGATTTTGTTTTAAAGATAATTTGAAACGAGAAATAAATTAGCTGGGAAATCCACCAATAAAACTGAACAACAATGATATAGCTAAGATTAATCTACACTTACTCGTACCATGCGCCCTGTTATTTTGTAAATTAAGTTTAATTGAAAACGTACGGATTACAGGTATACCCTAAAACCGCTAACAATCTGAAGCCTGTACAAAATCTAGGCTTAGGTAAACATTTGCATATTTTTCTGTGCGTGCGTTGTCAGTAATCCCCCTTAAAAAGCCTAATTCATTAGCCGATAGTTTTGAGCACTTACGTTGTGTATCGACCTTATGTAACCGATTCTAAATACTGTAACATAATTTTTCTTTCAGTATATACAACCATTATCCTTATATGAAAACTTCATATCTTCTACCAAATATCATCATCATTATCATCATCATCACCGTCGTCATCATCATTAGCCTATCTCAGTCCTCTGCTGGACATAGGACTCTCCCAATGAGCGCCATTGCGCCCTGTCCTTGGCTACGTACGGTTATCTCAAACATCTGACCATGGCTATGTATAGGTAAGGGATTGATATTTAGTAGGGTTTTGCAAGAAAGGTTTTTTAAGAATGGCGTAATACTTTTTAAATCCGGCAAAGATTTGATGAATTACATATCTCGTGTTGTCAATGACGGTGACCGTTGACCGTTACTTGACCCGATTGTCCGTTTGCAAAATCAAATTTATTTAATGAATATGTAACATCGTATTGATCTTCGTCTCTTTATCTATCTAAATTGAGTTTCGTAAAATTCAGACAAAATAAATATTTCAATGTATTTGAGTGATAAATTTTAATACACTTTCTCTTTATTCTGTTTATGCCAGATTTTTTAATCATCTTTATAATGTATGTATAATATTCGTTTTGTGTATTTTGTTCGTTTGTTGTTAGTTGGCATTAACAATTATTATTCGAAGGTATTATCTGTTAGCCTATCCAGATTGGACGATGAAACACAGGGGTTAAAAATTAATTAAAACAGACGACAGAGAATATTGAATAAAAATTTTAACTATATTAAGGTATACAATATCATGTTATGAAGGTATACAATATCATGTTATGAAGGTATACAATATCATGTTATGAAGGTATACAATATCATGTAGGAATGGCTTAGCGGTTTAGCTTAGTGGTTTAGCTTAGTGGTTTAGCTTAGTGGTTTAGCTTAGTGGTTTAGCTTAGTGGTTTAGCTTAGTGGTTTAGGTTAGTGGTTTAGCTTAGTAGTTTGGCTTAGTAGTTTAGCTTAGTGGTTTGAGGTTCTAACACATGTCTGTATTTTATCGTAAAATTATTCGCTTTATAGTGAGAATACATTTCGTGGGGACTTCTACAGCCTTGGGAGATTGCCGTTTTATACACGAAGATAATATAATTATATGTGTTGGTTTTTGTTAGTCATTACATTCTTGTAATTTAATCTCGCACTGTGTTTAAACGGTGCAGATTATTAAATTTATTTTGACGATTCAACGACATCTCGATCAATGTACTACTGATATTTCAATGAATCCACTGATATTTTAATATACTCTGGAAACGCCTAAATAAAAATATGGAACATTCAACAAACGCTCACTTAAAATGTTCACATATACGAAGCATAATAATCGCTATTCGCACGATAAAATGTACAATATGATACTCTGAAAATAACAGTATAGGTATGTATAGCATTATACAATTTAAACATAAAATAGATAATTTTATCTGAAATAGAAAAAAATAAAAATAGATAATTTTACCTGAATGTTGCTTTCGTCTGGATTAGTCTGAACCGCACTGGTGAGTAGGGTGGATTCCAAGATAGCTTTTGAGTAAGTCATACAGCATCACAGAAGAGGAGATTCTTTTACAAGCACGACACGAAAAGTTTAAAGTAAATCCTAACGAATTAAGTTTTCGTACGTACCTTTCAATTCCAAGTCACGTTGTAAAGTATTATCTAATGGAGCGGGTGCTCTAAAAATGTCCGTCCATTTGCCACAGTCCGCTTCAATAAATGCTCAGGATGCCACTGTTTACGAAAGCTTTCTATTCCACACCCTCCATTAGAGGGAATAAAACTAAATGTGGATACAGGAGACATTTTCCACTGAATTCGTTTATGGCGCCATTACGTATAATGCCTTTGGTGGATTTAAAACTATCGCAGTATCTTTGAAATTTGTGTTAGTGCAGTGGAATTATGAGATCGCAATGTTTTTGGAAATGGAACTTCACATAACTCTTACTTGTGTCATTAAAACGAATTGAAGTCATATGTATCGACTAATATTATAGGAATTGGGTATTAATAACTGTAATAATAAATAAAAAAATATAGTTACGTGTGCAGAGCAATCAGTCACTTTGTAGTTCTGTTTGTCTGTCTATTTTATTCGAAATATTTTAATATACGACTACTTTACACCTGCGCAGTCTATAGAATAAATAACGCTTAGAAATGGTAAAACGGATAATCCAATCAGGTCATCTTTATTGTAAATTAACTTTAAAAGTAGCGGTTAGATGAGTTCGTGTCTTCGTATAACTGTTCATGAAGGAGGCCTGAAACATTATGCACCATGCTGCACTACTTCGGGTACTGTTTTCATGTAAAATCTAGTAAAGGTAAGGTTTGTATTCGGATCCGAACACACTTTTCTTTCTTTAAAACTTTAATTACGCATGAAAATGCAATCAAATTAACAAACAGCACTGCACACTTCTAGAAATCCCCATTTCTTGAGTGCCGGGAACACCTTAACAATATCAGGTGCAAAAACACCTGGCAGTGGAACAGGGATAATAATGGCAATTTGAATTATATGTCCGCGCGGCTATCTGACGAGGTATCCAATGTGCCAAGTGGGCTTTCAATGGATGTTTCTTTCTATAAACTTCACTGAAAGCACTAGTACAAAAGTACTTATTAATAATAACAATATAGAACAAGTTCTATGTGACAGCGTAGTTTCTTTTGCGTTTCAAGCAAGCGGCAAACGCTACTCTCCTCGGAAGGCTTATTGTGTTGGTCTTGGAAAAGCAATTTTCTTGGCGTCGCTTGCTTCGAAAAATATAAAGTGAAAAACATTTTCTTCCAACACAATGTCACGTTCTCGCGTCGTGTTACCTTGCTGTGTACGGCGTTTAATTTATTTATTGATTTTAGGTACAGTTTTCAGTAAACGTATCCTTCCTATCCCTATAAACTTTTAACTAAAGAAGTGTAGTGCAATTTTGGTACTAAAACTATTGCAACCAAGAAAAACCTGATAATAAGATCGAAGAATCACATGTACCTGCTTTTTTATTTATTTTCACGTAAGTTTTTGTTTAGTTTAATATTGATTGTGATAGCTAGATCTAGGTTGCAAGCGCGACTGCCGCTCTGGAGGTCCTGGCTTAAAATCTCGGGTCGGGTACTACGGGAATTTTCTAATTTAGAATTTCTAGTAGTGACTCGGAGTCTCAAATTGTGCCTAGTATATGGCAATAAGCTCATCACCTATTCGATTCGACTTAAACGTAACTGGTAAAACGAGGGAGGGTACTACACTCCTCTGCCTTCCCCTTCGGGATTTATAGGCGTGATGTTACATTTTTATAAACGTAACATTATGCCTGTAATCCCCGAAAATGTAGGCAGAGGAGTGTAATAAGTAGTAGGAATTTACCGGTTCTGGCTTATCCAGAACCGGTGCCCGGTTTCGTGAGCCAGAACCTATGAATTCATCCAAATTTTTGTGGGTTTTCTATTATTCTTTTGGGTTTCATGGCTAAAAAAAAGGTTTGGTGACAATATGGGGTTTTCGGCAATGCCCAATCGATCGCAAGCATCTGTTTTTTGATATTTTAAATAATTCCAAAGTTAGCTTAGCTTATACTAATATTGTGCTCCTAGTTCATTATCTAATGACCTCATTATCTCATTAAGTCCATTCGTCCACCCGCGTCCCTCAGCTAATGACTTTAATGACTCATTAGCTAATTACATGAAAGTATAGGTATGCCTATATACCATAGTAGCACAATAAAATGTTTTTCTTACTTTTTATTTTTAACCAAAACAACACTTAAATAATTCGAGTATTTTCATATCGTTCAATGAGGTATCCTCACCGAACAAGCGTAAAAATTCGTTGAGCGATTTATCATGATATCTCCGGTACAAGGACGTAAGACTATATTCTCCACAAACAGAAGAAAAACCGTGCTGTATTCTGTATCTATTAAAATCCCGATGCCTTGCATTTCTTCTCAAGAAGTCTTTATGATAACCTGTCGGCGGCCTACCTATGTAAATATTTCAGAATCTCAATTGTATTCATCATGTGGACATACCATTCGTACAATACATTTAGAAATGGCGGACCAGTCAAGGTAGCACAGTACCTATATAAAGAGATAAGTTTAATTGTAACGAAGGGCCATACGTTGGTATTATGTTATTGTTTATTACTGATAGACTTAAATCTAAACAAAAAGTTTTACTAACTACGATAATCTACGGTTACATTACGATTTTTATAAATTTCAATTACATTATCAAACCCTGCATATACAATACAGTTATTGGTTTCGGTGAGAGTGGATTAAAACCGAACTTCTAGTCTTACATTACCATGCCTAATAAGATACCCGTGAGTCAGACAAATCATTTCAGAATCTCGACGTCCAAGCAGCGATAAAGCGTTGATAACCAAAGAAAGGACAACAATCGTTATCACAGGATAAGACATTAGAATGTAATATCCTGTAATAACTACACAAGTATTTGACCATTGATAAGCATTCAATTTAAAAGAGCAATGATGGAAGACATGCTCCCAGTTGATTATTTTCTACAGAGCATTACAGTGAATATTTTTTTGTTGTGTTAGTGAAAAAAAGTGTTTGCCACATCAGCAATGGAGGTAAGTCCTTTCGAATCTTATACTACTCTAATTTTTTTTTTAAATTTCTATGTTTACTATATTTTCATTCATAACAGTAAAAATTTCTATTCTTCTAGAATATTTATGAAGCAAATAAATACGAACAGTTTTATTATTCACTGCCTAAAGAAGAAAATACTCAGGAGCTCAGACCGATAAATAAAGATTTAAAGAGGCGTAAATCTAATGAAAGCCTAGACTCGATTTTTGATATTGTCACGAAAAAACGAAGAAAACTTTCGTAATCCGTGGCCAGAGCTCATCGAGAAGGTGGCACTACCTATTTATCAACAAACGCAGGTAGACAACATTGGAAGCTTGTTACCACAAGAATAAAGTATTATACCGTACAGAGTAATAATGATTATCAAGAATTACAGTATAAGCAGAGAAATTTCGAAAGCAGAGAATTAATTAAAGCGCCAAAAAAAATTACTGTAAAATCTAACTTTCGAAATACAATTTTTTTGTATTTTATTTTACTACATACGAGTACATGTGTTACGTGGACTGCGAAACAATGTCAGAGTAGCGAACAACGAGTATGGTAGTCCGCAGTAAGGACAATAAATTGAACATACTCTGTATCACACATTCTAGGTAGTTGACTTCAGCATTTTATGTATCTAAGGCTTTATAAATCTGCCAGCCAAGAAGCTTCCGATGTTATTATGCATTAATGAGATTGGAACCAAATAACATTTTGATTTCAATAACGAGTCAATTAAAAACAGCTTTGTTTTCAACTCGACTTACTTAAAGAAATTATACACTTGTACGGTGTGACGATTTCAATTAGCGACACGTCTTTCCTTTTGATTTTTGCCCCGTCGTAAAAAAAAGTGCTACCGGAACCTCCAATTCGGGATAAGGAAGATATACAATCTATATCATCAATGTACGCTAGGGATTAAATAGTTTTTCATAGAAAATGAGGACCATGCTTTCAAGACGAAAAAAGCAAAAAGACATCACATCCTTTTTATGTTATCTTTTTAAATAAAGAACATAATTGGTCATCCATGAGAAGGCGAATGATCTTCTAAATTTAAATTTTCAGTGAGTCCTAAGTTATTTACGTCCAAATGTAATAAGTCCCGCAGAAGTTCAGGGCAAGAGTACGTTGGTATCCCTAAGGACTAAATCAAAAAGACTTATACCCGTTTCCTTTATGGCTATAACTTTTAATATTACATCTTCCGGACAATTTTACACGAACGTGTGCACGAAGTTTCGTCTGTTTGCTATATTTGAATTATTTTCGTTGTTTTTGATAAGCGCACATCAATAAAACATGCTCTATATAAAATTAATGAAAAATTGTAATATTTTATTAAAATGTCAAACCTGATATTACTATGTATATGTATCTGAATGGCAAAACTGTTCAGCTTCCTACAATGAAGTGCACTTCCGACAGTGATTGCGTAAACCCATTCCCGATGGTGAAGGGTCCCAATAATGCGATGGCAATAAATAGCAGCCAAGAAAACGTATAAGCCGTTCTCTAAATAGTGATGAAAGATTAGGAACAACGCAAGGAAATTAATAAGTCTGTAGAATCTACGTAGAAGACTACGAATCAGCAAGCCTTTGGACAATATCAAAAGTTTTATTAAAATTCTACGCTGAAAGGAATGGCTAGCTATATATTCAAAATACTTGGATATTCCAAATTGTGGACCCTAAATTTGAATTTAGATTTCGAAAATCCAATTTCGTTTTTGTCGCCAAGAGCGTATTTCAGTGGACACGATTCCATAAATAACGATTACATTCGACTTCTGGAGGTGTTCGTGTTCACGATTTGGGAATAAATAACATTTCTACTTTTTAATTTCGAAAACCATTTAAAACAACGGGTATCGTACAGTTCTGCTGCTGGAAAGGTTCCAGGTTTGATTCCCTGTCCACATATATGATTAATGAATTTTAGTTATACATACATTTAGGTGTGGGTGTGTATTTATCTATGTATACATCCGTGATGTCCACGGCAAAGAGAAATTTTGTGAATGACCGTAAGTTGAGGCGTTATATAATTATACTCGGTATAGTTGCAATGTGACTAAAGCCTATCTTTAAAGCTTTAACCACACCATTTACCACCAAGCGTAACTTCTAGAACTATACATTTAACTTGCCTATAACGGAAAGAGGATAGACTTCTTTTTCATTGAGCAATTGATTTTTTTCTCATGTGCATCATGTGATGCTTTGCATCCATCCTGACTTTTATCGTTATTGAGTTCTGCCGCCTGGTTTGTTTTTATAAAAAAATATCCATTTTCTTATAAGTACACACATTTTATACTGGTGCTTCCATTTACTTATCTAAAGACCGCACCGTTAGCTCGATATTATACTTTTCCTCTACTCGATGGGCTGGCAGATATCGCTCCGATATCCGCATGACAGCTTTCGTGCTTCGTGTGTCCATTATCATGATTATTAATATTATTATTATTATTGACACCAAATTCTATCACATTACGTTACGTTACGTTATATTACAATATATTATTTTATCCTTCCAAAAAAAACGTAACGTCGCTTCTGTAATCCTCGATGATGATGCTGCGTTTTTTTTTTATGAACTATAATTGTGGGTAATTATAATTTATTGTTTATAAGTATTTCATAGCACTAGCTATTACTGAACATTAGCAAATTAATCGTACTTTCCGCTTTGCAGCTTAAAAACAACCGAAACAGAAGGTGTAAGTATTTAATAACATTCTACCCGAATTCAAAGTACTTGCAAAATTTATATCCTAAAAATAATATGATTAATGTCTTCTGACAAAGTTGCTTGCTGGTTGTATCACCATCTCATCGTCAGGAACCCAGAGCGATTCGATCTCCAGGTACAACAAAGTATTACTGAGTTTTTCTAACTTGAAAATCTTAGTGCAGACTCCGGATTTGTGTACGGTGGGATTGTAATAGATTCTTCTACCCGCCCCCTCGCTGAAATACTGACGTGATGTTACGTTATAATAGAAGTATCAACAGTGTCAATTAAAAATAGGGAATGCAACAGGCTACAGATGTTCAGCAGACGATCACAAAAGTGCTAACATATGACACTATAAATTGAAATTTAAAATAAAATTTCGAGTATTAAAAAAAAGAACAAATATACCGTTACTCCACCCGTTTTAAAAAATACATGTCGTGATCACATCAATTACAACCAGCTCGGGCACAATAAATATGTTCCATGGCGTGTCAGGGGAATAATAAACGATTGGTCGCTGAATATGCACATGTTTTTGTTTTTCCGTGTATTATTTTATCGCTGTATTTTATGTTAATGAAGCTGTAAATGAGGGTGTTGCTGACCACACATTTTTATTTTCTTCATTGCAAGAACGACTGAACCTTTTGTATCGCGGATAATGATCCTGACTGCTACCCCAGGGGTTGCGGGTTCGATTTCCAACAGAGATAAATATTTGTGTAGTGAGCATGTGTTTGTTCTATAAATGGTTTTAAAAATATTATATGTTATAATAAACAATTTATCTTAGATAGCCGTACGTGAAGAGGGTCCAAGCTGACAATGTTTTTCATTGATTCTTCCTATTAACGAAATGGTTTCTTTTGTTCGAAGGATTCGACAAAACGTGGCTCATCTATTTTGCTGACTGTTAACTACTCTTACTTACTTAAAGCCTAACGTGCTCTTCAATTCCGAATACGCTCTAGAAAGTTGACTTTAATTTTCATAATTTCAAGGTGTCAACACTTCCAGCCTTGTCTAAGTTTTAGTTCGCTTCCGATTTTCAAACATTTCAGAGCAACTTGAGATTTAAACTAATCTTTAAAAGATTAAGAGGTAATTAAAAGTGCTTGTTAAGTAATCACTTCTAGCAAAGCCTACTCTTCTGAAAACCCAAGTTCCAATGTGGGTTGTATAAAGGATCGCCTAAAAGCTATTTACTGCTAAAGAAGCCTATTTACTGCTACTCCGGTTTTTAACAGTTTCGTGAATTGACCCATATTAATTTCTATCCCATGAATTAGTAAGCCAAAAGTTTCTCTATTACACTTTCAACACTCTTAGCACTGCGGAATACCGAAATATTAGGTCCTTACATATGCAATTTGCGTTTCATACGGAGAAAATGAAACGGAATAAAAATTATGTAATAATATATTTAATCAATCGAAATATGTACCATTACTATGTACGCACTTTCGCCCTTTCATGTGTCGGTCATTGTTCCTTTGCTGAAAAAATTGTCAAAGCGAGAATCAACAAATTCTTGGAAGGCGGTTTGGCTTGCCTCATCGGAGTTGAATTTTTTCCCTAGTAAGAAATTGTCCAAATGCTGAAAAAAAATGGTAATCTATTGGAGCA
>DWJK01005018.1:0-11469 GCA_018248815.1 Croniades pieria auraria
TAGCTTTAGATGAAAGATAGTGGTATGAACGGTTCCATTATCGTTGTCTGGTTTTCAATGGTTTTTACACAATATTTAATTTTTTCTATTTCACATGTTTGAATTTTGAACTTAGACATGTTCAGTTGCCTAGTGGGAATTAATTGTGGACCGTATTATAGGCATTTAGGATACCATGTGTACATATTTTTTGACACAAAAATATTACGTGAAGGTCTTTTTCGTGTTATTTGAACGTCCAAGCAAATACGAAACGGTACGGATTAATTGATCTTTGACTCTATAAGATTGACTCTACAACATTTATATATTACGATTACGGTACTGCACCAGTATTTTCATGCTTTTGAACAAATAAACTCGTTATATGGATTTAAAAAATAAACTTCAGTTAAATTAGACATCCTTTGGACCTTTTTATGTTCATTTATGAAACGTACAAAGCTAAATCATGTCATATAATTAACATTTCATTATTTAAATATATTTTGTTTTACACAATTTATTATAGTAACATTAGTGACAGTTGAAACAGTTTAAACTACAGTTAATTTTATATAAATTTCAGCTTTCTTCAAATCGAAGGTTTTACTGTCTTTCTAACACTGCTTTTTGTTCTTTGTTTATCGTAATCTTTAGCTTTTTTCCGATGGTTCAGCACTTTCATATATTGTCATCCGCCAGACAAGCAATTAACTTCCGCATACAAACAAAATACACCAAGGAGATTGTAATTTACAATAGAAATTACCCGAATGGATTACTTGATCATCGTAGGAAGAAGATAATCAAGGAGTATTTTACATTTTGCCGAACGTACTGCCATAATTTCCATATTACAAGTATAATCGTGATGGCGATGTACTCAGTGGTAATCAAAACACATTAAAGCGAAATTTTTCGTTTCGTTGATTAAATCAAGCTCTACCAATTATATATATGGGTACAATTATTAACGGAATGATCTTGTTTACGGTTTTATTCAGTTAATTGGAGGGTATTTATATGTTATGCTCTCTACCGACCGCATTTGATCTGCGGTCGGGTTGCGGTCTCGCGGTGCGGGCGCCTGTTCAGTATTATATATTACGTATTGTATGTTTCTAGTAAATTGTAGGATAGTTGAAACTGAGAAAACGTTCCAAATTTAAATTCGCAGTACATCATAACCTTTGGGAATTTTCATGTTGCTTGACATACTGTTAGCTTTACATTAGGCGAAGCACTTTATTTGTGAGTTAGATTTTCACGTGTTTATACGAGTATATCATTTGTTTTTAAAATACTATAAGCTTTTCAAATAAAGCGTATCATTAATTAACCGTATATTTTGCTTTAAAAATCATAACATTTAATGTGTAATTGAAAACACACATCTTTCTTTCGGCATGATTTATTTTCACCTCATCATGCGCTCTTTGCCTGCCTAGTAAGGGACCTAGCGTGAAGATATGTGCGTAAGTACCTACGTATTTATTTAGTTTCGTGAATATAATCTATCACAGATTTCATGTCTAAATGTATACAAACGTTAGTGTTTTATCAAGTGCATATTTTTAGGTATTCATATTTACATCATTGATAGTCCCACGGAACCGCCGTAAGACGCAACATGAGCTGTCAATATCAGTGTAATACGTTTATATTTCGAATATATTGTATTTTGTTTCGCATTTCATATAATCATTTCTCGTATTGAACATATCAGCGTTCGCTCGCATTGGAATAATTTGAATTGGCATTCGCATAAGCAATAGGGAATTCAAATGACCCAGGGGAACACCGCTTTATTACTGTGGGGGAAATTAAAATGGAAACTTTCGCACCTTTAATATAAATGGCTGCAGTTTGTAGTGACGGACGCGAAAAATTAAGAGTGAATAAATATGAAGTGAAATAAAATGCGACACGGTTTTGCCGACGAATAAGCGGAACGAGGAAAATTAGCCGGAGACATTTAAGAGACACGCTAGCGGACATATCAACGCTGTCACATTAGTTGTGGTTCAATGGTTAATTCATTAAAATCATCGAGTATATTAGGAACGAATGACTCGTTAATATTTGTACTAGTATTTTCATTGCAAAAAATTGTTGTATTCCAAAATTGTGTTCGTCAATGTTTCTAATGTATTAAGAGCAGTTTAAAAATTGAGTTATACATACTTTTTTCACCATTTTTGAGCTTCTGTCGCCCCAATCGAAAGTGTGGAACACGCCGGGTGGGTTGCATTCGTAGGTAGTCGAGTTGAGGACGGTGACGACTTTGGCGATCGCTTCGAAGTACTCGGACCGCTTGAAGTGCCATTTGTTGATGACTTCGCAACACAAAACGACTATGTCACGCAGTATTGCCGCCGCAGCCTGTGATCACATACTTAGAATTACGCAATATCCTTTGATACGTCAGTCGAATAAGCAATTCACGCTTGTGTTAACATGATTATGATTTATTATTCATTGATTATTTCATTCAGAACACTGAGGGTTATAAAAATTTAATGTCGGTAATAAAAAAATGGACGTACTTAAATAATATATAAGAAATTACGAAATGAACAAAGAACGCGAAATAGGTTGGGTTAATTTATTCACATACACTCGTATATGCCGTGCCGTTTGCGGCGACTTTTTCCCTAACATATTTTTAAGACTTTATTATTCTGGATTAACGGACCAGGATGTCTAGTCGGTAAATATTTTTTTATTCATCCGATTATCCTGCTTGAAGTAATACATATTTGGTGAAGTATTAAAATATAGTACTTACTATTCTATTATAGAACGACTGAATAATTCCCATTGTTCGATGATGTTTAAGTAAATACTTAAAAAAATGTTCATATATACTATACCTATAGAGTTTACAAATAAAGAGTGATATCTGAGAAACTAGTATCACATTTACAAGGTTTGTATGTATATGTAATCGTCTCTACAGTATGATTTCATTTTTCGTGATTAAATATGTCGTTCTGGCTGTTCATAAGGATTTAATTGTTTGACAGTTTTTTTCAAGTTATGACAATAATGGTTACTTTTACGTTATAGTCACGAAGCTCTAATCCATCAACGTCGCGAGGTAGACTTCGCAAATGCTATAACAAACGTTAACTTATGCTGATGACAGTTTGTAAAGTTTATAAGGACCCAACTGTCGAAGTCCAGAGCGCAGGCCATATATCAAGCAACTATTGTAACAAAAAACATAAATTGCCAGATTGTTGGATGTAATTGTACGGTTTACGAACTAATACGACTAACGCACTACCTCAAAGTTTATTTACGTGTGAATATGTAAAAAAATAGAACAATAATATGAAAAAAGAATTCTATTTAATAAAATTGTAGATCGGTAGAAAATTCAGCATCATATTAAAATGTTAAAATAACTGAAATCGATGGTTATATAAAAATCTTTTTAACTGTGCTAACCTTAAATTAGAAAATCCTCTTCTGACACCCAAGTTGATGATAGTGAAATAATTAAACGTTAATTTTAGGTAACGGCAATAAAGCCGGGTGTTCGGCAAGGTGTTCTCTTAAAAATGAGATCGGTATAACAAGTTCGCCTTTTGAATTTGAAATTAGAAGCCCATAATCATTTGGTGACGTTTTCGTTCGGCAGATTGTTTGCGTTTTTCGTCGTTCCCTTTTGATATTACCGTCACGTAACTATGTAAGTAATTGCACTTTGGATTTCTGGGACATTATAATAATTGGACATTATAATAATTAAAATAACTTCAAACGTGTTGTATGACTTCGTAGACATTGAGAATGGTTTTGGAAAAATTCACCGCACGAATTAGAATTTATTTACAAATTGTTCACATTTTTCTAAATACCTAGGCTTTTTTTTCTAATTATCGCTTAGATTTCGATCTAATAAACAGAAATTTGTACAGTTCATAATGGTATATTGAAAATTAAAATTAGTCACCTACTTGTAGAAATATTACGTTAAGAAGCTACAAAACATTTTTTGTTTAAACATGTCTGTCTAAGACTCTGGCTCCTAAAAGAATTACATTCTCTTTTACCAATATTCTGGTATTTTGTAGGCACTTTTCTCTTCAGAATAATATTTTCTTACCGTCTGTCATTAGACTTCTTTCATGTTTTATTAGAAACACGCTTGTGTGTATGTGTAGGCTTCATGGCTTATTAAAAATTCAGATAATTGTGTATATGACACATATAATCAGAGTAGTCTATTTCTCTACAGTTTTCAATACGTTGTCTGTGTGTCATGCCCTTGCCCTTTAAAACTTCTTAGTCAAGTATTTTAATATATTTCTGAACGACGATAGATCAAGTGTCGTTGAATCAAATTTTATTCAATCCCACCTAAAAATGGTTTTAACGGTCCATACATTATAACATCAGATGCAGAAGGCGAAAACCGACAGGATTTTTTCTCATTACCGAACAGTATCTGTTACGAGGACCGCAACTAATTAATGACTGATTTTAGACATGTTAGATATGCGATGCAGTAATTACCTAACGTCAACTTAGCAACGTACTTACGATTGGACTAGTTATCAGCATTTCTATTGGATGTACAATGTCAATAGAAATATTACTCGTTAATACCCGTTAGTCAATACCCGTTAATTTACACGGGACATGTACATTAATGTATTATTGTACATGTCCTATATGCAATGAGAACAAAAATATGTACTTACGCTGATGGATCGCTTGTTCCAGAAGGCGCGGAAATCTTTGACGATTTGTCGCGAATCGTCGAGCAGCTTGAAACCTGTGACGCGGACGGCGCCTAGTTCCCGGTCAGACCAGTTCTCGTCCATTACCTAGACAACAAAACATTACGTTGCATTTCTTTTAGCGATGATGATGGTGCATTTCGGTACATAAAATAATATATTCTATTGAGTCATCGTCTTTAATCCTTTTATCATTACAATATTTGACATGCGTCGCTTCTCAGAAAGATAAAGGTATAGTTCATAGTCTGCCGCACCGTCCAGGTGCTGATCTATAAACGAATGTAATGACTATTAGTATGTACTAAACTGCCTTGCTTTTCCTATTCGCACCATGGAAGTTATAGCCAAACAGGTGGATATAAGCCAATGAATTTCCTCAGGCAGTATAAATTTGGCGTCAGTACGTACATTCTTCTATCACTGTGAATTAATATGTTCAGATAGTATATCATAAAGTCGAGATAGGTTATCGAATAACGACAAGAATTAAATAAAATTAGTTGTATAATGAGAAAATGTGTTGCCATGAACAAGTACATTTTGCGGAAATATTGCAAAGCGCAGAATAAACCGGCGAAATTCGGACAAAAACTGTGAATGCCATTAATTTCGTGCCGCTTACGAGTTTTCATCGGAAGTCACGACACTGGACTGCAGCGGCGATGTAATTTCAGGAAATACCGCCGCGCTAGTTAATTTTGTTGATTTGTTTTAGTGATACGTTGCAAGCTTTTCTTCGTGAATTAAGGATACAATTAACGGTTTAATCAATATTTTTCGGCTATGTTAAAATGTTTAGCCTACATATGCTGATGTTATGTACCTATTTTTTTTAAATAATGTTTGCTAATGAGGTATGCTAAAGTACGGGGTATGCTAATTTATGCTAATTACATAGGTTCCTAGGAACCTACATTAGGACATACTTAAATTTGTCTGAGACAAAATATGAACTGAAATCTTTTACAGGACCAGACATGACCGATGTTCTTTTTATTTTTAATGTATTATTATTTGAAATTATTAGTTTTTCAGATACAGATCCGGGAGTCACCTTCATAATTATATTTAAGCCTCGAGAAGTAAAATTTTGAAGCATGGCTGCAATACGGAAATTTCGCAACAAAAGTAAATGGGGCAAATTTTTCGGGCAGTTCCCATGGGTCCTATCTGACCTACAATTTTAAAATACGAAACTGGCTGGCTAGTTCTCTTAATTTATGAACTAACATTACTACATTTCTCTATATAAAATCTTGATTACATAACCAAAAAATAAAATAATCCTTTAAGTAAAACCCATATGCTACTGAAAGCTTGACCATTTATTTAAGTAATTATTCCAATTCACTACTTCAATCATTCAAAAAATGCGGTAGTAGCCCAGTGGTTAAGAATTCAGCCTCTCACTCCGAGGGTGGGTTCAAATCCATGGCGTGCGCCCCTTTTCATCAGTGCGTTTTAAATTTAAATAACACTTTCTAACGGTGAAGAAAAACATCGTGAGGAAACCTGCACACCTCAGAATTTATAAAAAAAATCTAAGGTGTGTGAAGTCTGTCAACCCGTAATTGGCCAGCGTGGTAGACTAATGCCTTATCCCTCTCAATATGAGAGGAGACCTATATTCAAACAGTGGAATGATAATTGGGTCGATTATTATATTATTATTATTACTACTTCAGTAAATAAACATCTATATAGATACGGATAGTTATTTGTACAGTATTCGAAGTGATTCGAAACACGGCGATACGTTCTGCAAATATTGTTGCTTGGCGTTCTTTTATCGGTCCGGTGTTTCGACGCTAGGGACGTGTTGATAAGAGCTGTGTCATGTCTTGTGAGCGATCCTAATTCCGGGTAATATAATACTTACATATATAAGTCGAAGTCATATCGCATTTTACTATGTCAAGGTGCTGTGTTTTAATGGATATAGGTTTTACATTACTGATGGCACGGGAATACATTAAATGTACTTACAATATCCGTAAGGAAGTAGTGGTAGTTCCTCCGCCCTAGTCGCACATCCCGAACGTGCTGAATTAGTATGTCTCTGCAAAGGGGTCCCGGAGCGTCCAGAATAACGACCTTATTCGACCAGCGGTCTTGCTGTTCTATCGCAGCAAGGAACTCGATTGCTTCGGCGGCCGTAATGACCTTCTTTACATGGGCGATACGGAAAGTCCTCTTCGGGTTCAACTCTATTGTTTGGTAAATCTGTTGCAGACGGAGCAAGCCTGAAAAGAAAGTATATCTATAGTTGTTGCTCCTGGTTCTTGGTAATTATACTTTCGAGTCATTTCATATACGCGTAAAGTACATGGCATGCAAACCATGTATTATATGTTGTGTTTTCCTTTTAAATTTCGCTTTTATTTGATTTAAATACGGTATTATATGGATTAAATTAAATTAGATTCCCTGACAGATCGGGGTATGGTATGACCTGGGTAGGCTGGTTCAAATGCCTTGGCCGCCTACGGGTAGCAGCATAGGCGGTGCGAGAAGCCGTGGTCTGCGACTCTCAACTCGCATGCCCAGCGTGGGCTTTAAAGGGCAAAAACCCCTTAGAAAATGTACATGATGATGAATGAATGAAAAAACATCGATTTTAATTTAGATTTCATGTACACGGAATAGAAATATGACATAAATATTTATTTCTGAAAAATGTCTCACAAATTAAATATTTATTACTCATTAAAATGTGAATTTCTTAATAACGTTAGTTAGGACATTAAAGAGAAAAACGCTATGTTGGAACTTTGGTGCATTTTTTGCTGAATTTGAATCAATTTAGTGAACATTGCGCTCGCAGCTCACTCTCGCAACTAATTTATGGACATTTGTAAATCAATTATCAACAAAGTTGAACGAACCAAGTACTTTGGTGTACAAACCGAAGGACATTTCAAGCGAATGCAATTGAACGAAAACGCGATATGCAAATGAACTCTAGTATGAAGTCAGTCAAACCATACCCAAGTTTACTCGGCTGCTACAACCAGGGACAAGGCATACAAAAGCATACAAAGTATCGCAAAGTACCATTATAGTATATTAGAATTGCATCCCAAAATTGGTAAAACGTGGAAATGTACTGTACTCGTTTGCTAAACCTTCAGGGATTACAGGCGTGATATTACGTTTTGGAAATTTTACGATTCTTTCGTTATAATTTTGGAGGTAAATTTCTCTCATAACGATTAGTAAGCATTTCGCAAAATTTTTTGTCATAATTTGATAAGAATTGTATAGATTTGGAGCTAGCTTTGTACTACACTCATCCGAATACCACTCGGGGATAACAGGCGTGATGTTACGTTTTTTGTAACGTTTTTTAGATTTGGAGCTATATATGCCTACTATGAGCTTTGGTTTAACGTATTATGTAACACATATGTTTATTCATATGTACACACACACATGTAGGAAGCTCTGACGTTATGAACTTGTGCAAGAAATGAGTAGCGGTTGCTAAGAAATGAAATATTTGGCACAATGGGGGAGTTCCCTCACACAGTGGCGAGACTCATTAATCATTCATTCTACAGCATATTTTTTTAAGTAATCCACAATATATCAATTCTACTTACGAGTCTTATAAACATGCTTATTTCTGAACACTGATCAAGGATGCATTTAAAGACATTATGGCAAACGTGATGCATGTCTTGATTTTGAAGAAAAACTGACGCTTTTAAGATTTTTACCATCACGGAAGTTATTATACAAAAATACTCGTAAAAACTTACAGAGCTATAATTATGCAACATAAGTACTAAGGGTCCCTTTTTCAATTTGAAATTTGAAGATTTGCCCGAACATGTACGGGACTACAGTGAGGGAGAACGGCAGGAACGGTTCCATCGAGATTGAAGGATTTGTAAAGAAAGTATCAATGCTCTTCGAGTGTCAATATATTGACAGATTATGTTTGATGATTCAGAGAGATCAAGCTGAAATTCATAATTTCAAGTTCAAAGTCACAAGCAATCAAATACTTATCTTTAAAATCAAGGTTTCTTTAAATGCTTCTTATTATGTGTTTATATATATTGTATTAGTTTTTATTAAGTACATGAATTATTGCTTTAAAGGTTAGATAAAGGTTAGGCAAAAGTTAGGATCATTTCATTTAATGTACGTTTTGCGCCTATTTGTATTCAAACAATGTGTTAGCTCTGTCTCGTAAACGCCACTCAGAATACATCGTATGAATATGACAGAATTATAACTAAGATTAATACGTAAATTAAAATAATATCGCAAGCTATGAGAATGTTATCGAAGGTCTTTTTGAACCCATTGTCCGCCAGTTCGGACTAGAGCGACGGGATACTTTACGAGTAGCTCTCGACATTTCATTGTTAGACAGTATTAAGAAATTCGATTCAAAGTTTTCTGAGCGTAAAACATATATTTTTAAAATGTTATTAGGAATATTTCACTCTACGAGTACATCATCATCATCAGCCTATCTTAGTCCACTGTTGGACATAGGCCTCCCCGATAGCGCAATATTTCATTCGATCAAAGTTAAAATAATTCCTTAATTCTTTACGCAATAACCGAAATAGGCCGACCACTTACTTTAACGTACTGGGCCAACTTTGTCGCTACTCCGGCTATATACTGTTTACAGTTTCTATCTATTTGAGGCGATCTCCTGCATAATGGAGTGAAACGCTCTCAGAATCCCGAGCTCTCCGGCTACTTTTTAGAAGTTTCTGTAATCTATAAGTATTTTTGTACGTCTCAAAGAAATCTTATATACTCGTTCATACCTATGCTAGGAATTTGTCGCGTTGCCAAGTATGTCTAGTGGCCGGGATGTTCCAGTTGATAAGAATAATTCGCGTTCAAAATTTGTTTAATGTTTCATAAAGAAGATGGCTTAATTAGGTCATAATCAATCTTTATGTTGTCCCACTAGTAGGCGGAGGTCTACTCCAGAAATAAAAGATAATGGAAATTCATAACTTGCACAAGGGAACACACATACCCATACACCTGCAAGACCGTAACGGAGATCCTAAAATATCTACGAGTACTTCTTCTCGCAATGTTTTCTATCATACAATATCGAATGACGTTTTATCTTGAAAACTTTAATGACCTGCTTGCACTTGTCGAAATTCTGGACACTGGAGACAGAAATTCTCAGATCCATCCCAAAATTTTTTCATAAGTGCCGGGTAATAACTAACTATACGAACGATAGAGTTTCGGTAGAAATGAACTTTCTAGAAAGACGCCAGCGGTCTGTGACATGAATTGCGATGATCGCTGTCGTAAAAACTAAAAAAAGATTCACACTGACCATGGAGCCAAGTATGCTTTCAATCTTTACAAACGATCTTTTTATATCTGTTTTCGATATGGATGTGATATACAGTGTGATATACAGTTAGGATGTGATATACAGTGAATTGTAATACTGGACTGATTTTTATAAAAAATGTATTAAAATAATATTATAACATGGAAAACATATTTTTCAAGAGACACATTTTTAATACTAATCATTATTTATTTTTATTATCAGTTACTTCTTTTTATTAATTTACTTTTATTTTTCTCCTCTATTTGTTACTATAAACACCTTACTTCTGTCACTTATAGACTAATTGAAAACCATCGTTGTCAAACGCTAGCGTAACGTTAAAAAAGGGAGAAACCCTCAGTATTAGCTCTACTTTTATGTGAGAAGATTGAACAATACAGGAGTTGTGTAGCAGATTTTGTCCGTTTTGTTTCCCTGGTTTGCAGTAGTTGACAGCGGTGTGAAGTTTACCTATATTAGGAATTTCAACAGGCGCATCCTAAAATGGTAGTTCTGGAATCAAGACTAATTAAGTTAACCGGTTGAGTGTTGAACTGGCTGTAGTGTTCGACCTATGGACGAAGTTGCATATTGCTATCCGTTTCACGCTGTTCGGATATGTTTTAAGGTAAAATAAAAATTGGGACTTTTTTACTGTCTTCTTAATGCACGTTAATACCATGTATATAAAAATAACAACAATAATTCTAATGCCGTAACAAATCTAAAATCATACCCGTAATTTCCGAAGGGGTTGGCAGAGGAGTGTAGTACAATCCCACGTCACACTAGTTACGTTTATATCCCATTTGGGATTAGGGAGGTGAGCCTATTGCCATGCACCGAATACAAATCCAGATTGATCCAGATTGAAACCAGGACCTCTCGATTAGCAACCGCTGGCAACCACTTGACCAACGAAGCAAACTTAGAAAAACCCAAGAGTACCCGACCTGAGGATCGAATATTCTTGCATAGTTTTGTCTGGATTTAGCTGTTTATGATCAATAACATAATTATAGAACTTTTGAGAATTGCTTCCATTTCGTTTCATACTAATTCATTGCATGCGATCTTATTTGCCAAATATCACGAACCAAAACCAATGGCATTGTTTTAATAGTGTTTATATGTTTATATATCTTTATTTGTGAAACCAGCGTATTTTTATGGATTTTCAATTTACATTGAGAGTGGTAAAATATTCACAAACGCAATATTATTAGAGCTATGGGGTTTAAAGTTTGTACACGTGCTCGAATATCAGGTAATCCTCGCTCCTTCCGTGATGCATTGCATCGCATCGCCTTGTTAGAAAGTCGATGAAGTTGTTCGAACAGATGTCGAACTTTTACACGTGTTCCCTTGACTTATGAGTATATCTGGTAGTCTGTACAGTAC
>DWJK01005019.1:0-11469 GCA_018248815.1 Croniades pieria auraria
GGATACCATAGTTATGAAAATCCCAAATTCAGGGCACATCTCCGACATATCACCATCTGTGAACAGGAAAGTCTTCTTCTTCTCCTTCTTCGCTGCTAGCACAACCGCTACTTGCTGTGCAGCTACTGATAGAACAGGCAACTCGATTCGATTGAATTCGTCGAAGCAACCCCAAGAACCGGATTGTGCGAGCCCTTTGTAAATACGCCCTAATCCTCTGTTAAAAGGAAAAATGGTATCTTGTAGCGATTAATCACTAAATCGATAAGTTTTTAAATCAATTAATAAATTGTGCAATTTACATACATTTTGCTAACTAAAAAATTAACGGAACCACATTTTGTTTGTAAACGTAACTGATAAAACGTGAGACTGTATTCAATCCTCTGCCTACCTCTTCGGAGATTATAGGCGTGAAGTTACGGTTTTTTTTTTGTTTGTCATTTTACCTGACTATAGTAATGGTCGGAAATAGACTATACTGGTCGAAGTTTTGGAACTAGAGAACTAATTTCTAGCATACTGTATTCGTTGCTTTGTATGAATATAGTAAGTAATAGAACTCTAATAATCTTATAAGATTAGCACAAATTATAAGTATTTCGCGACTTGCGGACGAAAATAAGACGAAATTTTATTTGAATACAGATTCTTTCATAAAGACTGAAGTCTTTCTGGAGTAAACAGAACACAGCTTCACTGTAGTACACTGCAGTACTACTAAGTACTAGTAATATTCTCTATTGTACATCAAAGTATCATAGACATAAATTCGAAAAAAAAAAGTAATTATAGATTTTACAATAGGCGGCCTATCGCTAAATAGCGATCTCTTCCAGGCGACCTTATTGTTGGTGGAGATAAGAACAACAAAAAACAAATGGTAAGAGGGTATATTTCATTGTATGAAGACTAAAGCGAAATTGGGTTTGAAATGTAAAGGCACACCTTAAATAATAGTCCTGATTACCTGTAATCCATTTGATCAGAACAGTTAAAAACGACGACGTATTTAGCGAGGGTTTTGCCCATGTCTTTCACCGTCTCTGTCTTGCCAGTACCAGCGGGTCCACAAGGTGCTCCTCCCATACTCATTGCCAATGCTTGAGCCAGTGTTATATAGCACCTTGAAATAGTTTAAACTTATTGTCGGACTTTATGAATATTAACCTGCCTACCCCTCGGGGATTACAGGCGTAACGTTACGTCTTTTTTTATTGTTATCATGTGAAAAATTTAATGTGAATATTATAATATCTCTGAAGACAAAAGGATATGTCATCTACTTAAACAAGCTTTAAAACAATAACATCGCGATAGCCTGCTAATAATTAATTAATAATTATTAGTTGCCGTCAGAGCATTGCTAGTTATTAACTAGTTACCGCTATTGGATTATTGTTAATGACCTGCTTTATCACTAGGAGCAATACGTGTTTTATGGTCTGAAATGTCTTTATCAACATGAACATATCAGTGCAAGTGCCTCAAAAGTTCTGACTTCACGGAATCAAGTACTAATGACAATAGTCATTCCTACCTGTCAGTGAGAGGCGTAATAACTAATCGTTCAGTACACCCCAAGTATTCATTCTGATACGTGAACGTAACATCGGTGACAGATATCCAAGTGCGATCAGCGTCCTCTTTGAAGTAGAATCGGCATTGTTTCAGCCACTCGAAGTCATTAGCGGAACGAACGTTTAAACGGCACTAGAACAATGCAATGTATATCGTGAACATTTTATGAAATTGAGTTTCTGTTTTAGTAATTTGGGAAATAGAGCAAAATTAATAAGTAATTAGATAAAAGTAAGAAATCATGATCAAAGGACTAAAGAGATGTAAATTAAAGATGTTACCAGCATGTCAAATATATCCCGCTGATGGACGTGTATGGTAATGAGAGTTTCGAATTTGATACGTTCTATTTTAAGGAGATCTCTAGTTGTCTGGTCAATCAGAGTATTCAGCAGTTCAAGAAACTTGTTGTTGGTGTCATGCATTATCTTTTTATCTTGTCTCGCTTGCATTAGCGCGAGTTCTGCGTCTCTGGTCCATATTATTTGGATGCCGAGCAATCCAACCTAGAAAAATTGGCTTATAACAAAATACATGCTTGAGTGGTAAATTTCTTTATCAGTGTTGACGACGTTCTGCAACTTCGTAACTTACATTGACGTGTTATTGCTTGGGCACATGTTTCTTCCCTGTGCTCGCATATTCTCTCGCAATAATAGGAGATTGAAGGAAGGGTCATTAATGATAGATACTGCATTTCGTATGATTGAGTGTAAGCTGCTTTGTGCTGACTGCAGCAACGAGGTGAGCCATGTCTCTACGGAACCTTCCGCTCGCACTGGTCGCTCTAATTTGATTTCTTCACCCTCAGATGATACTATTGATATCATTTTATTGTATTCTGTTTTTTGGAGAAATTGTATTATTAGGTCAAATCTATGGTTTTTTATCATTTTGCTTTTACATACATTCGAAATGCCTTACCTATATCGTGGAACTTTACATATCTGATATTGTCAAATATAGACAGCAAGTGGTTTTGTATTGTATGGGAGTCAGATGCTTGTCCGAGAATTTCCAGCAACGCTGGATCTGACACAAAGAAGAATCGGGGGAACATGGTTCTTTTCTTCTCCAAGTAACCACTGAGGCTCTTTTGACACAGTTCTAGCTGTTCCTGTAAGTGAGGCAATAGTTGTCTCAAGAGATCATCCCCAACGCAGCATGACACGACACCCGGAGTCTCGTGAGCTCTTTGCATAATCTTTTGCCAAGACTTGTCTATTTTTGAGAAACGTTTAGCCTCTTTAGGTAGTTGTTTCGCGATGTCACCTCCCACGAACACAGCTTCCAGGTATACCCACATATTCTGAACTAAAAGCCAACGCTCTAAAATTTCGTTTGTGCTTTGTAAATCATATAACCATTGCTGTATTTGCTTCCTAAACGGCGCGTTGTAGCTAAAATAGAGAAGAACTACATATATATTAGAGAAAAACAAAAGATAAATTAGTTGATATTTCATTCCACAGTAAGATTTAAGATAGAATTCAATAAAATGATATAATAAACTTTACCGATTTGATAAAAGGGACCCGAGAATCATAAGACTGTCTTCCAATTGTCCGATAGTCTCAGCTGTGGTGTCGCCCCTCAGGAGGAGTTCACCGCGGTTGTTGAATGTCTGGAATGTGAGTTCGTGTACAGACCATTCGTTAGTCACTTGACGCAGTTTAGCTTCAATGTCCTTTTCTTTCATCGCTGATATGCAAATGTCCTGAAATAAAATGAACAGTATTTACATTATTTGCTCTACAAATATTTGTTTAATAATGTACCTGGTGATAGTTATAGTATAGAGAGTATAGTACAGTGTTATAGTTAAGATCTGATGTTATTAGTGTTTAAAACCACAATACGATATTAGAAGATCTAAGGGTATATTTAAACAAATACACAAGCACGCAAACATGTATATTACAGTATAACCATAATTCTTCATACCATTTTGAGTCTATTTTCACCTGCCACAAAAGCTATGCAAGTAATGTTAGAACAAAGACACGCAACTCGAATATATTAATTGAATTTCGGCTTGAATTATTAGTGTTTTCAATTAATTCGTTGATTTTGAACAATTAATTTATTCATTTAAAATCTATTAATTGATTCATTAATTTCGAATTGGCATTGAATAAAGTTTATTAAATTGTCAAGTCTCGTTACAATATTTCGTTCAGCTATGGCTTTAAAAAAATTATGTTATAAGCTGAACACTCACCTCTATATCTTCTTTATTGGGAAGTAACGGTGCTTCTAAGATATTCTTAAGACAGAAGTCTTCATTGTCTAGTTCAAAAATGTATTTCGTGACCTCCATGATGCGTTGCCAATGGCGTGGTTTCATCGCTTTGTTGGCCATCAGCTCCAGCAATGGGCACATGTCGTTGAAGTCATCTATAGTTTTTTTAAGAGCGTAGAAAGCTGGCCACTCTTTAAGGCTAGCAATAAATTAATCGAATGATTAAAAAAAATGATACCTAATTATAGGTATATCGTTCTTAAGCTAAATATGAATATACTGAAGCGGTCATAATATTATACAGCCACTTAAATTATACATATATATGAACGCGGTTTTTTAGCGTAACATAACGCCTGTAATCCCCGAAGGGGTAGGCAGGAGAGTGTAGTACACTCCCACGTTTCACCAGTTACGTTTAAGTGCCATGGAATAGATGGTGAGTCTATTGCCATACACCGGGCACTGATCCAGACTCCGGGTCACTGCTAGAAATTCTAAATTAGAAAATTACCATAGTACCCGAGCTGGAATTTGAACCCAGGCGCTCCCGTTCGGCAGTTGCGCTTGCAACCACTCGACCAAAGAGGCAGTCTTTTAGCGGTTATCTAGCGTTTAATAGAAATGTAAATACTACTTTGTCAAGTAACATACAGGAACTTGTTTTAAAATATTGAAAATAGTTTACTAATCATTTAGTTTTAAACACTTACGTAAGAACAATACTAACCCTTTCGGCAACTTCCTACATCTGTTCTGGAACTCCATAAGTTCGTTGTTGATTTCTTCAATGTTAACTTCTCCCCAAGGTATGTCGTAGTAACTGCTGACTCTATCGATGACGTCGTTATACAGTTTGTATAGTTTTTGCAGTAGATTTAATTCCTTTCTTATTTGAGCTAGTTCTGGATACTCGGTGTGGGGTAGGCCGAATAGCTCCTCACCATTTTGATACGTCTGGAGCTTTCTCCACATTCCATCAAAGCGATTCTACAGGATGTAATTAGTTATTTGAATACGTTCATGTATTTACAAGACTTATAATTTATAAGCTAAATTTTTAGGAATCAATATGAAGTAAATATGTACTATATATAACATCTATGAGTATTAAGGTGACATGTTTCAAATGTCGGCCTTAATGGGATTTGTAACAATTTATAACAAGATTCTAATTTCAAATCAGTCCGTTTCTTCACAAAACCTAAAAAACTAAATATAGCTATAAACGAATAAAAAAAAAGAAACGAAGAAAATATATACAATACAATACATATAGAGCAATCCTAATTAGTTCAATTGTATTATACATATATACATATATTATATTTTATCACCAGTTATTTCCCTCGATATATCTCAACGTTCTTAATGAGTGCGTAAAGAATGCAATGCGTTAGGTACGATGAAATACAAGAGAAACACTAATAAAACAATGTCAGACAAACTCGAAGAATTGTTTTGTATGTAATGGATACGTTATAAGAAGTGTACAAAGTCAATTAGCCAGTGTACAATGACCTGCTGATTAGCAAACCTGGAAGAGTATCAAGCGATCAGATGC
This sequence comes from Croniades pieria auraria, assembly GCA_018248815.1. NCBI lineage: Eukaryota > Metazoa > Arthropoda > Insecta > Lepidoptera > Hesperiidae > Croniades > Croniades pieria. The sequence goes on from DWJK01005019.1 coordinate 5,388, forward strand.
TTCTCGGGGACTTAATCCTGGTTGCATCGGCCCAGCGTGCCTGTACTCGTGACAGTACTCCGAGTTGTCCTCTCTGAAACGGTCCAAGTTGCTGTTGAGGTCATCCTCGAACTGCGGCTGCATTTTTAGTAGCTGGACGTGCGAGGCTAGAGCGGTCGCCTGCAACTGCTGCCAGGTGTAACGCAGATTGTCAACTTGTTCCATATCTTCCTTGCTCACGGGCAGTTCGTAACGCGTTATGACGTTAAAGGCTTCCTATAAATGGTTAGTCCTAAATTAGTTAGATGGCGGAATAATGAAATAAAACGTAACCATAAGCCACGCATCACGCCTGTAATCCCGGAAGGGAAAGGCAGAGGAGTGTAGTACACTCCCACGTTTCACCAGTTAAGTTTACGTGCCACATTACCCCATTACGGTAGCTTATTCCCATACAGCGTGCACATATCCAGACATAACCATATAAATCTTCTTATTCTTCAAGGTCACTTTTCTGAAGTAACAGTACGTAAATTGTTAATGCTTTTATTTTGGCCATCATACAATACCTCAACTGGATCTATTTTCAATTCCATATCGACCTCCTGTTCTCTTATTTTCTTCAATGTCTCCATCACCGTCCTCACGTCGTCCAAATCTCTTATCGGCCTCTCCAGCTTTCGCTCCAAGTCGTTCATGATTGCGTATACGTAATCCATTTCTCGTTTATATTTTTTACGCATTGCTTGACTTATTCTAAATGTTCCATCTGAAATTTGTACGGTTATTTTAGATTTGCCATGAAAAATTCTAACTAAGTCTACTAAGTACGTCAGGTCTAAAAAGAGAAATATTTAGACCGTGAGAGACGATGTAATTATTACGTTATAATAATAAAACTACTTTCCTGAGAACCTTTCGGTTAAAGCCAAAAAATGTATAATAATTATTAATCTAACAAGCAATTTATCGAGACTTACTTTTCAATTCGGTTGTGAGTCCAAGCTTAAGTTTCTCTGTAGAAACAGCGAGGCATTTTCCAATTATAAGGACATCTGGTTCTGTAGATAATTTGGACTCAAGTTCACTGTGTCGCTTCAACGACAACTCGAAATCGTTTAAGTTCCACGCTAACAGCTGGCGGAGGGTTTTTTCACATTTCCAAAGGTAATGGTACGGCCGCCAGCGTTTTACGAGTGTGTTTAGTTCCTGCCGAATGTCAATATTGAATAATTGTAAAGGCATATCACTGAAAATATTGCGTTACAAAACAAATATAATATTAAATTCTTCACACTTATATTACCGTCTACACAAATAATATTACACACTCGTAAGTACGAATTTTAAGCCACTAAATTTCTCATTATCTATGTACGAGTAGGTTTACGCAAAAATGTATTTTACCGTTTTAACGTTTTGTGTGCACATTGACAGATGATTTAAAGTTTTCATTATTTCTTTATTCTCCATTATATGATTATAAAAATTCTTTTGTTGGAAGGGAAAAATGGGCTTCTCTTCCGATTCCAATCTGTAATATTTCTTTCGTCTAATTTTGGCCGCGTCAATAATTTTCATTGACTTCTGCGCCACGTTCAGCGCCCCGGTGTTCGAGTGGACCTGTTCGTCAAGCTTGGTAACAACTTCAAGCAGTTGGTTCGAGTTGTGGCCTGCGAGCTTCTTCCAGCTCACCTAGAGGGTAGGCAGTGGCGTGCGAGGGGAATGAAGCGCAGCAAATAAATGCCACAATTTAAACCGAACACATGGATGGAATTGGTATTTACAATGGAATAAAACAAAAACAAATTCAGGCCACATCGAGTGCACGGCAAATTCAATATTTACGAAGCATGCAAGCGTCGGGTAAGTGGTTGGAGCGGACGATAACACCGTCGATGTCACATGTGAGAGACAAGTGCAAAATATTTTTCGATACACACAATTAACACCACAATTGGGAAAAAATAAAAAATATCACAGTTATTATTATGTTTCAGTTGAATCACTCTTATTTAATTAGATTACTCTTAGTCTAGTCTAGTGAGAGATAACTCTGAATTTTAAAACTAAAATAATGTAATGTAGTAATTATTAGAAGTTATGTAAAATAATCTTTAATTCTATGACCAGACTTGACAACCAGTAAACATATGAGTATTTTTGTTTTGTTTCCATTACTTCCTGGCCTGTAGATCCAGTAAACGAGTGAGTCTATTAGGGCTATTGTGGATTTGATTCGTACGTAAATAAAATTGTACTGGGAACTTGATCTCAATGCTAGGTGATTCTGATGCTAGATGTATTTGTCCATATAGCATAGCGAAGGCTGTCTGATATGGGTCTACAAGGTAATTTGTAAGGACATTCATAAACCATTATAGACTGTCGATAGATAAGCGTAGAGCGTCAATGTATACAATTAAGATAAATTACAGTAATTTAAATTTTTTGTGACCTATCATGTTTACTATCGTCGTCTGGAAAGTGTCAGCAAATTACGGCGTACATAAAAAAAGTACCTAATTATTTTTACAAATCATGGTTCATTTCCGCTCTCTTTGTGATTAAATATTCCAGAAATACACATATTTACGGAACATTCACTTTTACAGTATTTTCGAATAGCCTAAATTACAAAGTCATTTCTTCAACCATCAAAACAAAACTTAGCTTTAATATTAGTAGCTCCCGAAAGCCTACATTTTAAATTAATTTCTTTAAAGTTTCTCGCAAACTTTAGATTCATCACCTATAGCCTTGAGACTGTACGTACCTCTAACCGCAAAGTCGTAATGTACTAGTAATCGGAATATAAATTATTTGATGTATCTTCATAAATATATTAATCGTCGTAAGAAAACTACAGTCATATCTTTTCTATTTTATTCATTTTATTCAACCACCTCCTGCTAGGCGTACTTCGAATAAAAATCAACTCAGTTTATCTGCAACTAACTCCTAAAGTATCTCCGTAATTATTGCATGTTTTTAATAGTTATTAATTTTTATATAATGTTTTGCTATAGCTTATGAAAAACAGTGGTTAATTGATTTTGACAACAAACCAGTCTAAACATGATCAAGGATATATATTAAAAATTACAAGAATCCTTATTTATTTGTTTGTTTTTCCATCAAAACAATTAAGCATGTGGCTCATTCTAATAGTCAGTTATTCTTAAAATTTTGGTCGGAATATTCGCAAGACTTAAAAATAAGCTAAATGAGTTTATCTGATCTCTAATGAAAACTCTTACCAACGAACAACATTTAGTTTTTTTACTCTCCTTTCGAAAGGGAAATTTTATTTCATGGGAGAACTCTTACCCTTGATGTCTTTCCACCAGACCATTGAGCGACCCCTTTAGAGAGTCCTGAAATTTGTTTTCCAGCTAGTACAAGCACTTCTTGGATCTCTTCAAGGGTTGGTTTCACTGAGACATTTGGTATCATCAAAGTCGCATGAAGCAGAAACATTGGCTTTTTGTGATAAACTGTAACAATAACAACAAAAGTGTTTTCTTCACCAACGACCTTTAATCATTACATTAAAAATCAAATTGGTCAGTTATGAACGTGGAAACATGTATTATTCCATCAAACTTTATTTCCCAAATGCATGCACTGAAATTTTCCATCCGCACTTTCAGTAGAGCGGCAACACCTGCGAGGAGCTTTCTACCATACTCGTAAGTATATATATACTACATTCAGCTGGTATTTCGATCCCGCAAAAATACTAGGATAGCAGAAACGGGAGGAATTCGGGAAAATGAAGAGAGGATACATTTTCCGAATAGCGGGTCGAGGAGGGTGCCGTAGGCCACGCCCCCATACCCTCCAAGTACACTTCTGACGATTTAGCGCTTCGATATGCCACGAAGAACTAAATTCATTTACTTTTCTTTTGTTATTTACATTAAGTTATTGGGTTCGCAATTATTTGGTTTAGATTAAGACATATTGTTCTGTATTCCTTGTCAAATTTTTCTTTATAGGTTGAGAATTTATTTAGTGAATTTCCTTTGAAAGTAAAAAAACTTCTATATATTCATATAAATGTATAATATTAACATTCAGCCTATAAATTACTCAAGCAGAAACGTTTTACCAAACAATTACTATAAAACGTTTACTCGAATAAATATTGTATCTGACTGTATAATCGAAAGAGAGGTAAATATAGATTTTCGTGTTTCCCTCTCGCGTAATTCCCAATCCACAGGCGGTTGTGTTCACCCACTGCGTGTCATAGTTTCCTGGTAATAATTTGCATAATATGCTCTTCTAGATATAAATAAAATACATAAAAATGATTGGTAAAAAATGTCACTGACAAAATGTAGTTATTGATTAATATTAAATAAAATATAGCTATAAAAATATTAAAATATAATTAATGAATAACGTAATTTCTTAATTTTAATAATTCGATACTAGAATCGAGGGTTAGATTGACATTAACATTCCTTTCTCAGACGCTCGACTCGTTTGTACGACTGAAACGTGAGGTTGTTTTTGAAAATGGAACACTCGATATTTAAATTTAAATTAGAATAAAATTACCGTTACCATCGCTGTCTGTCGTGAACTGTTTGATGATGAGATCAAGCGCTCGTCTCGTCACTTTTATGAGCACATCCACCACCTTACGGCTGTAATACCGTCTCATTTCACTCACTGCATTTTTCACCATTTCCTGCAAAAACGTTGAAAAATAATTATGATTGTTATAAATGTGTGATAAAATTATATACATACATATATGCTATATGACACCGACATATATATAAATTAGTTTACTAAATAATACAATACAAAAACACTTTGTTGCACACCAGGTAGACATATATATAGACAAATACTGTGAAAGAACATAAGATTACAACACTAACAATAGGCGGTCTTATCGCTGAAAGCGATCTCTTCCAGACAACCTAAAGTTTAGAACCGAACAAAGAGGAAAGAAAAATAAGTGGGCGAGGCGTACAAAATTGTAAAACGTAACATACGCAAAATATATTTAAGAGACGCATACATAATATATATAATTATAGATAAAGATAATATATACAATTCTAAGCAAGTAGACAGAAATGCTTTCATAAAACATGAGAAAAAACGTATTTTATGCATAGGCTCAAATTAGATTTTCGAATAACGAGAGAATTCGATTTGTTATATTAAATTTTCTCCATCATCCCTCAGAGTCGCGTGTGGCCATAAAATCTAGAAAGTGATAGGTTATAGTTTGATTTACTCCCTAAAAATGTCCCTAATTTTGCATAGTGGTCAAGTCTACTCATACGAAACTATTGTTTGATTTAGATTTCAGGCACAACATTCACTAACCTCTTACAAACACACAGTTGACAGACCTTACGCTACGACCAATCGATGATAGGGGAAATCTTATTAAAAGTACATTTGTAATTTATTCGTAACATTCACGGCACTATCACATTTTCAAACCTACAGTTACCTACGAGTTAATACAATGTCTTGACAATAAACAATTCGCAATATTACGAGTGTTGCTTTATTAAATTATGATTGTTATAAATATGTGATAAAATTATATACATACATATATGCTATATGACACCGACATATATAATAATTAGTTTACTAAATAATACAATTCAAAAACGCTTACGTGTCTTCGTTTCCGCTGACTTTATATCACGTTTGATTTGATCTGACATTTCGCCGTGGGTCGCTAATTTACGATCTATGTAGATATTATATTTATTCTGTTATTGGTAAATGTTTTCTGGTTTGCGTTTGAAACTTTGTAGATAGGATTTGATTGACGTATTGGTAGGGGTGCTTGATCTTTATATGGATTGATAGTTTATTCGTGTTATTATAGTTTGTAAAAGTCCGTTATGATTTTATAGGGTTTTACAATAGGGACGGGTTGATTTTGACAGCCCAGTGCGGCCATATTGTTTCTTTTACTTTCTGTCAAAATATCGTCTTTTAATCAGTCACTAAAGACGAATCATCATGGTAAGTTACACCATCGAGCAGCACATGTATATGATAAAACTTTATTATCAAAATGGGTGTTCTCTAGTAGCAACGTTTTTATGGGGTA
>DWJK01005020.1:0-11469 GCA_018248815.1 Croniades pieria auraria
TCTAAGGTGTGTGAAGTCCCCAACCCGCACTTGGCCAGCGTGGCGGACTACGGCCTTAACCCTCTCAATATGAGAGGGGACCCATGTTCCAACAGTGGAATTTTAATGGGTCGTTTATTATTATTATTATATCCGATCGCAAAAAAATTCCATACGAAAATAAGATTCAAAAAGTCATAACAAAGTAGAAAAGCAAAATATTAACAGTACTACTTCCCATAGGTGGTTGATGGTAAACGATTCCCATAGCGAGTGTCGTGACATAACCTGCTTACCCAGAGACGACGCGGATGCGACTAGGGCTGACACCACACAGACTTTTGTAAAAATTAATCACTTACATAAAAATGGCAGATAATAAAATACCTCCCTGTGTTTTTAATGTACATATTGAATATACATTTTTTTATTATAAAAGGTACACTTCTGTTAAATTAAAATATATCGTTTTGTCACAAGTCGTTATCGAAATTAATCTAAGACAGGATATCCTAAATAGTGTTGTAAGATAGGATATCCTAAATAGTGTGTCTCGATTCCTTTTTACAATATATATATATATAGAAACATAAAATACTAAATAATTATCTCGCTAAAAATTACAGTTCATTATAAATTAAAAAACGGCTAAGACATCAATAAAAATATTTTAAAATATGTGTCTACTTTTTTGGGAAGCATATTATTATCCAGCACCATTGAATCCATTGAAAAAAACATTATCTTTGATCATGTTCAATTTGAATAAAGTGCTCTACTATCGTTACTCTACATCAACTTTTTTCATGATTCCACTATTCTACATAGATCTCCTCTAGGCATGTGAAGTTATATCCTGTTACATTGACCAGGTACCTGTTGACACACTTCAAACTCTGCACAATTTTTTTTTATAAAAAAATGATAATTTAATTTTTATTAAAACTGTTTTGTACAACCCTACGGTAGACTACAGGGATGTGCTGAACGGATGCTAACCCGGTGCCACGTAACGGGACACCGTTCTGCTGTAACGAAAGATTATATGGATATACTTTTTAAATTAAAATAAAAAACACATTGTTTTCGATGTTTGTTAATATAAAAAAAAAATTATAAATACATACTAGATATGTGACGATTAATGTAATTTTTGCATTATAGTGATAAGATCGTCTTCTCGTCGTCATCGTCTTCTCTATCACGTGTTCTAAACAGTGATGCTTACGGTATTTCTGGCAAATTTTAATTACGAATCGTTTTATTTATATATAATCAGGAATTTGAAATTTTTTCCTCTTTGTGTATTTTATGTATTAAAAAGTATTAAAACTTTTTAACACTTTAATGCAATTATTTTATATTTAGATTGTAACATATTAAACCATTGCTTAGCTGCCACTAAGCCGAAACGCATTCCAAGATCATAAGACAACAATCAAGTGGTCATTAAATATATTATTTTCAATCTCTTATCGTTCCCCATGGACTTGGCTCTCCTCTCAGAACGACAGGCTTCGAAGCTATGTAGATGTGCCTTTTCATGTTGGACACGGGTCTCTCAAAATGACAGAGTTAATAAATAATAATAATAATAGCAATCTTTACTAGCATCGAAGGTGTATCCATAAGAATGTATAAATTTTTTTCACTCTTTTCATGCCACTGTTGGGACAGGGGTCTCTTAAAACGACAGAGTTGCTAAATAAATATAATAATAATAATATTTATTTGCATAGAATGTATATCCATAATTACCTCAAAAATATAAGACGTGTCCATATGAAGCCATCGTGAGATTGGAGTTCGGTGCGCGCTGGCACAGTGCTCCACATGTACGCGGTGTGCGATAGCTGGCGAGATAGCTCCTTACGCCGATCGCGACACTCTGCGCTTTGTGTCTCGTACGTGGTTAGTGGATCACGTTCGAAAGGAGTTGGAATTTTAATTTAGTTAAGTTTAATACAACATTAGAATATACTGGTTCCGTACATTTTTCCTCATTACTTGTCTCATTTGATAAACTTTAAAAAAATAAAAGAAAAGAAAAAAAATATTATAGGACTATTTCAGAAATAATTATATTCATGAAACTTTAATCGATTGACTTAAAGATTTTTTGATTCCTTTTTTAAGATCCCGACGAAAATTAAATTCAAAAATCTGTGCAGAAGAAAATAAACGGTTTTAACAGAAATAATTACATTCATAAAATCTCAATGAATTGTGGTAACGATTTTTTGATCTCTTTTTTAAGAACCCCTAAGATAAGACTAATTTAGGTAAAAAAAAATAAAGATTACGCAAGAAATAATTATATTCGTAAAACCTCAATGATTTGTGTTACCCGTTTTTTGTGTATTCACAATAAACACAAAGTACTGATAAGCGTTTAGTGACGGAATTTGTTGGACCAGTTTTAAATATAAACTCCTATCTCAATCAACTGACCCCGAGAACAAAAAGTTTTTATTAATATCTTTTCAGTTACCACAGCGTTGATGGCCTCTTGGCTTGGATGTTGCCCCCCACTCCGGTGGTCTTAGGTTCAAATATTGCCACACATCTCTACTATATCGCTGCAACATCGTGAGAAAATATGTACATAAGTACGTGTAGAGCATAAAAATATTGTTCTCAAAAACATTTGAACTCTATCTCACTAACTTTGCTAACTCAATCCTATTCAGACCAGACAGTCTTTCCCTGCTACACCCTTTACAATAGACCGCTATACATTATGCTCCGCAACTTAATACTGAGTGAATAGTTCCAATGGCTCATGCAAAGTAATAGTAATTTAACTTTTACCCCCCCCCCCCCCTCCATCCGCCCTCCTCTTCCCCTCTAAACAGAGAAGTTCAAAACCTATTATATTAATGCAAGATAGTAAAAAAGTGTCAATTAATGATAAAATTTAGTACGAAAAGTATCGATTAATGAGGAAGGTTTTCTAGAAAGTTCCAAAAACTGATTTGTTAGTAAACGATAAATGGTCACTTGAAATAAGTGACTATTTTTCAAGACAGACGACTTTTTAAAATTGCTATACGCGCATATATTTATATTATGTAGAGTTTGTTTCATTATCATCATCATCATCATCAGCCTATCTCAGTCCACTGTTGGACATAGGCCTCCCCCAATGAGCGCCATTGCACCCTATCCTCGGCTTGCCGTATCCAGCATCTGCCTGCAGCCTTTCGCAGATCGTCATCCCACCGGGCCGGAGGGCGTCCTACACTACGTTTGTTTAAATAGTCTATTTTGTGCTCTGTGAAGTGTGAAACCTTTAGTTATACAAATCAAGTTGACGTCGAACTATGAAGGTTTATTAACCAACAATAGATTACAGGTATTGCGTGGTACGGCTACGAAACGCTTCAGTAATCCGCCGCGAACTCTACATACACACACACATAATACATTGAAATGTATCTCGGACCGATAGAGAAAGGATATGGAAACGAGTAGTTTGTTTCAGATAAAGAAGAATATCATAAATAAATAGTGATGTTTTATGTGTCTGTTAATAATATTGTTTTAAAAAAAAATTACATTTGTGTGTGTTACTAATGAGTCTGTTGTTAACCTACAGAATACAATTGAATAAGCAAATAAATAAATGAGTTAATGAACGAACGATAAATGAATAAATAGCGATTTCTTTTAATTTACCGGCAAATATTTTTTTAAATATTTCGCTTCCAAATACTACGCTTGTAAATGGAGAATGTTATGGAAATAAATAATAATTAGCGTTTTGTCAATAAAGTTAAATTTTTAAATTAAATATTTTATTTTAATGAAATTAAATATTGTTGAAATCATGCACTTGAATATAGTCATATCGCTTTAATATTTAGTGGCATCCATTGTCTAGAATGAACTTTATAATCATTTTTAATACAAATAAATCGTCTATATAAAATACGCATAAATTTATTACCGAATATATGATTTACAGTCGTTAATACATTATTACATTTTTACAGGTTTAGTTTTATTATTACTTGATATATCCCAAAATGTTAATATTTAAATAGTAAATCGGTAATATATTTCAAAAGCCGTGTCGATATTATTGAAGAGAATCATATTTAGATGCTATAAAAATTAGGAGTGTAAAGTAATTGACAATAATAAATTGTAAAAGAAATATTTAAAAAAAAAACAGAAAAATGTTTTAGTATTTATTTTGAATTCATTATTTATGGACTCGGCATATACATACGTTATGGTACCAAATAGCATTTCCAACCGTTTGAATAACCTAATTCGATACGACTGAAATATTCACAAGCTAAATTGACACTTATGTCGTTACAGTCAAAGCTCAAATTGCAATGAGACAAGCCACAGGTTCGGTTAACTGTTACGTAAGACAATTTTAAGGTCACTAGGGTTGCATAACCTGGTACATTACTGTGAGAGCGGCCAGTGTCGCGGAGACTTTGGAACTGTGGAACGTTCCCCCGAGCTAGCCTTCGTTGTTTGGCAGGCGGGAGTTGCGGGAGGTCAGGATAGCTGGTCATGGCATAGGTTGGTTAATTTAGAACGTCGATTTTGCAACTTTAAGCATGTTCTCTATGATTTATTGGCACATCTCGTTTCAGTCAAGCGCGTTCCGGCCACATCGTTAACAGGTAGGCGATGCGATGACGTCTCGTTATGTTGATTCTCTTGTACCGGTTCGGAGATAGAACGCACTGGTGAAAGATACTTTAATTTTAAAAATACATGTTTTTAAATAATATAGTAATGAAAAAAAACTTCTGCATATAACTTTATACAAAAGACGAATTTATGACTGTTGTTAAAAAAGTTGTGCAGTATTCTTATTTGTATTATTTTTATCTTACACTAATATTTTTTAAATTGTTTTTTTTTAACTTTTTTTTTTGTCCACTTCTACCTTTCAAAAAAGATTCCATCAATTATTCAGATAAATTATATTTGACTCAAAACCAAGGATATTCTACTGATTTTGACTTCAACCTTTCGCTTTCAGTGTCTGAAATTCGAATCCTAGAACAAACAGCTAGGCTGAAGGAGACGTGCGCATTTCGAAGATTAAACCTCAATTGGTATTACGGTAAAACGAAATATGCATGACTGGTTGATGATAACGGTAATTTAGTTTCACCATGTCATGTTACTTTGGCCTCGTTAGATCCCTTTCTGTCAGAACGTTCAATCGTTATCACTTGACACTGGTAACACAACCCACCAGGTGTCACCAATCGTCACTTTTCAATATAATTGGCAAAATTCATATTAATATATACGACAAATCTTCTAAACCGTAGCTACGTACACAAGTAAAGAGTCAAATGCTTTAGTGACCGAGAATCGAACTCAGAACCTTAACGTGCTGAACGACATGTAACTACTATTCTAAATAGACCAAAGTGTATTAAGGGCCTTGACAAAAATCTTATTCGTAATGTTCCGTGCTATACATAACTAGAACACTTTTAATCTATAACCATACACTATACCGGAATAGTCTCTTGTCTGTCATGAAACATTTCATAGTATAATAGAAAATAACAGCTACTAAAAGCACCTCTCTACACCTCTCTCCACCTCTTTCCACCTCCCTCCACCTCTCTCCACCTCTCCCCACCTCTCCCCACCTCTTGCACCTCTCATTTGTGTTATGTAACCACAGGCAGAAGATCGAGCTCAGTGGCGTGCCATTGGAGAGGCCCATGTTCAGCAGTGGACGGGAGCAGGCTGATGATGATGATGAACCACAGGCAGACGAATTTTAGAATCCGACATTTTTAGAATCGGCACCACCGTTACTAATAATAGAAGTAAAACATATAGTTCGAGTCAGCTTAGCTGTTCGGTCATCTCTAAACTATTAGAAGAAGCCGAGAGAACTAAGAGAATTTGCTCTCCAACGTGATTTTTCATAAATATGGAAGGGCTTCTTCATAGAAATAAGAAATCACTAGAATATAAGTATCAAGAATAATACAGTATGAATAAGTCGTTCGCTTCACTGGATCATATGACCACTTTAATGTCGTAATATTTATAATATCTTGTGACGTTCACACTCGAGCATCAAACCATAAATTAGGCGGAGTTCTCACCATATCTGGTAAGCAGAATATTAATAACAATAATAAAACAAACGAAGTTTTTAATTTACTAAATGCATATATGGATAATTTTATACCCAAACTTAGATCAAACACTATTGATCTTTAAAATATATTTATTTATATATAAAATAAAACAATTTCTGTAAAATTAATAACTGAAAAACATAACTAAAAAATAAACAATTTTTTCGAATATAAACAGCACTCATACATATCAAACAATATATATTTCTTTATATATAAAAAAAACAATTTTTTATCTATTAACAGTGTTATATACAAAGTGTAAGAAAAACTGTGTTAAAATATATCAAACACGATATAAGTAATCGTCCCAAGAAACGTAATCAAAAACAAAGAGTTAGCCAATCCATTCAGCCAACTGGTTATAAAAGCATATTGACCTGAACTGGAAACCTTGGCTCACATGCAACCGGACCGCCAGTGATGCAACCACTTGCATCACGCCTTTCCTGCAGATTGACCGAAAGATCTACGACCCAGTTTGAGAGGCGGCTGAAACCGCTCGCAGATACTGTACAGATTTCAGCATGCTGTTTGCGTTTTTAAATTTTTACCTCACCTTTAAAAAAAACTATGTTATCGCAATATTATATGTCGTTTTATTTGTACATACAAAAACTATGTACATATATACATCTGCGTAGCTAGTTATTTAAAGTGTGTGTTTTAAATTTAGTTAAATTACTGACAAAATAATTTTTTTAAATTACTTTAATATTTCGCAACTGCAACATAATAAACATGTACTCTCCTGATCGTTTAGAATTTTTTTTTTTAAATATTTAACTCATTGGGTTGGAATTTACGTGACTTTTTAGGTATTTTTAAAACATTCTTTTAGCCTACGTCAAAATCAATTTTCTTTTTTATTTATTATTCAAAAATATTAATTAGCTTTTTCAGAAACTGTATATATTTATAACAAATTAAAATTTTAGATATAACGCTACATTAATTTAATTAAATACGTTGGACAATTATTTACTGTACTGTGATATTTAGGGCTAACTCTAATGTATTTTTCATCATTAAAATTACCAAAACTCTATGTCCATTCTTCTGTTTCACCCAGTTTGCCCAATCACCGCTCTTATGAGTACATCATAGTTTTAAATAAAGACAGACTATTAACAAGTAATTAAAGTTGGTAACTGTTTTTTTACACAATACACAGAAAGGCAAAGCTGCGGGTCTTTATTCATCACCATTATCAAACCTTTCATCAATTAAAGCGTGGCGTGCATCTCATCTTGGAATTAAAAGAGTTAAGGCCGTAATGTAGCGCTGGTCAAGTTTGAACTGAAGATATTGTATGAATTAGAGAACAATATGGAAACCTCTGTATGTTGCAGTATTCCTACCAATATTTACCGTCACAATTTCAGCAAGTCGTATTTAATATTTAAAACGCACATTTTCCAAAAGGATTTGAACCCAAGACCGCTGAAGTGGGAAACGGAAATCTAAACCAGTAGACTGTTACTGAGTGTAGTGCTTAATAAACTAATGTTCATACCTACTTTGTATCTACTATTTAAATTTCATAATACTCTTTACGAAACTGTACATGTTTCTCAAATTCAAAGATAAAAATTCTCAGGACCTCAATAAATGTAATAAAAGCATTTGAATATGATTTTTTTGATAAAAAATATAGTTCAATATCAGCTGGGAACGGTCATACGATATATATGAAAACCGGTTACCGGTAGCAATAACCGGTAAGAACCCGCGCGGCCCCTCTCTAATGTAACGTACAAATCTGTGTATTTATTATTATTATGTCATAATACTGACACAATAAGTTATTTTTGGCTCGAAGTTTATAGTGATGTGCAAACGTCATTATGTCGTGAATTTGCAAAATGTCAAATGGTCCTGTCAAAACACTGTTAATGAAAGGTCGTGATGTAATGTCAAAGTGGAGATTTATTTTATTAATAAATGGCTTAATTGGCACAATAACTGTTATATAATTGACTGCGTCGTTGGTCGAGTGGTTGCAAAGGTGACTGTTTATCGAGAGGTCCTGGATTGAATCCCCGGTTCAGATACCGATAGGGTTTCTAACTTGAAATTCCTAGTAGTGGTTCGGAGTCTGGATTTGTGCCCGGAATATGGCAATAGGTTCGCCCCTTATTCCATAATCAGATTTAAACATAGTTGGCGAAACGTGGGGGCATACTACACTCCTTTGCTTCCCTCTTCGGGGATTCCAGGCGTGACGTTACATCTTATGGATTGTACGATCCGTGATATTCAACTATGTGTCTACTGACAGTCGTCTTGTTAGCTTATTAAGTTTCCTGGTGACGGTGGTCTATCATCAGAAACTGAAGTGTCAGCTTACAGTGATAAAAAAGGCATACGGTCACCCCACATTAATGGTAATTAGCCTATTATCCTCAATCGTGTTAACATTTCTTTATATATAAGATAGAAAAAAGAAATCAGTTTGTATGGCACTGAATCTAATTTGAGGTGTCTATAGTTATTTTAATAGCGGACAAAGAAACAGGGAAGTGAGTTCAGTGCACTCAAGGACAGACAGTTTATTTAAAGTTTTATCTGCATTTACTTTATTTTTATATTCGAACACTGCTCTCAAGAGTTGCTTATATGAAACACTTTGACTATCAGTGTACTGTAGAGAACGGTTTTACATCTTACGTCAGCGCCGAATATGTTTCTTTTTGTTTTTAAAAACGACGCATGTTAAACGTAAAGTAATAGTATCTTGGGAGATCTCAAACAGAGAAATTTTATCTCAAACTACTGAGAACCCGTGTTTTAGTAATCAATCAGAAGAAATGAACTAAACTAAATGACCAGAACTAAATATATGTTTCTAAATATACACCCTAACAGATTATTTTACTCCTTAACATTTTATCCATAGACGTAAATATCGCACAAACATTCGTCTTGAGTGAACATAAATCTTTAATACTTAGCTGAGATGTAAACATCAATATTCGTCTTTATTATGTACAAGAATGTTTGGTAACTTACTTATTCCATGTTAAGGAACGCACTTATCCTAACTTAAGTAATATTAGATATATAATAATTATTATTATTAGCTTGTTATCGTCATTTGCATCCAACCGCTGCCAGCCCCTTTGCATATATCGTCACTCAACCTAGCTGGAAGGCGTCCTACGCAACGTTTGTCAAAACGTGGCCTCCGCTACAGAACATGTCTTCGCCGTCGGTTACCAGCTCTGCGATAAATGTGACCGGCCCACGAAACGTAAATGCATGTAATGAGCAACGATATTGTGATATAACCGATGATGATAATGCTGATGACTTAACAGAAGTGCCTCACAATAAGACAGATATAACTCGATAACGTCATCACAGAACATTCATACCAATTTAAAAGTGACGGTTTGCGAATCACCAAAACAAAGGTCAAAGCCAACTCAACAGGAAAACGAACAATGGAAATGTTTAAGTATGCATGGATTATGTAATATGTATTTACATAAAAATGACGAATATTCACATTACCAAGCAACTTCACCTTAAGTTTTTGTACGACAAACAGCCACTAGAAAAATTCGGAATTCAGTAACACCTCTAACAATCTGAACTCATACAAAACGGAGTATGGAGTTACTCTTCCCTATTGGGCATAGAACAATATGAACTGTAGAACAATATAAAAAACGTGACTGATATACCTATTAATCGATTTTTGTGGTGACTCTACCTTAAATTATGATTTCGAATCCGTATCTTTCAATACTACATTCGTTTATGAAGTCCTCCATTTGATCAAATAGCTGATCAGATTAAAACCAACTGTCGGTCGATTTTTTTGCGGACCACACATACATTTTCTGCCTACAATTCCCAGTGTCTGCCATCGCTTAAAAAGTTAAACAAATCGATGTTGCATTCCTTAATTGTGATGTTTTGTGTTGACAGCCCTACGAAGCTATCACTGGTCAATACATATTTTTCTTCCGCTTCATACTATATTAAGTACCCAGAAGTCCATATTATAAAATGACGACGCAAGTATCATAATACATTCAACTAGATCTCGATGGCAAATACATGTCATGACGGAAAACAATTAGAATGCAATGTTAAATATCATTACAAGTGTATTTGCTAGGAATTTATGTAATAGAGCAATTATTGTATTCACACCAATAATTACTGGGTTAATTTTTATACGTAAGCGTAACGTAACATCACGCCTGTAATCCCCGAAGGGGTAGCAGAGGAGTAGTAGTATGCTCCCACGTTTCACCAGTTACGTTTACGTCCCATGGAATAGGTGGTGAGCCTATTGCTATACACCGGACACAGACCAGACTCCGAATCACTACGAGAAATTCTAAATAAGAAAAATCCAATATTATCCGACCTGGGATTTGAACCCAGGACCTCCCGTTCGGAAGTCGCGCTTGCGACCACTTGACCAACGAGGCAGTCTAATAATAATATTTTTTTATGCGTGCTGTATATATAATAAATTATTAGATGTATAAATTGGAAGGACAACACCCTGTTTAGATTATACCGCGGAAGAAGTTTTTCTAACTGTAGCCGCTCGTATTATAATGAAGTTTTACAGAGTAGTGCACGTAAGTATATACATACATACATATTATGTATATACATACATACAAGTCGTTCCAACGTAGGTCGCGCGATTAACCATTCATTTGTTTTTTATTATTAATATATGATTTGATACGCAGATCTTTGTTTCGATTCGCTGTTTGATCTATACGCTTACGAAATATTTTAAGTATTTAGCTTGCATATAAATATTCTTGTTACCAAAATAAATCAGCTGTCACCGTTATAAAAAGCCTATCCTATGGAAGCCAATGCACTGAACACAGAACATCCCCAGGTATAGTGCTTCAATAACGTAACATCGTGCTTGTTATTCCCGAAAAGGTAGGCAGAGGAGTGTGGTACACTCCAACGTTTCACCAGTTAGTGCTTCATGTATCATTTATTTAATTATAGCTGCCCAAACGTTACAGCGCAAAATAGACTTTTACAATATCTAATGATTGTCTCTACCAATCATCTCTGACTGAATGTTAGTATTGAATCATTTAGGAACACTGAGTCTGGAATAAAAATAATATCAACCCATTTATCATTCCACTGTTGGGAAATGAATCTCCTCTCATATTGAGAGGGATAAAGCCATAGTCTGCCACGCTGGCCAAGTGCGGAAAGGCAGACTTCACACACCTTAGAAATTTTCTTTTCTTATGAATTATAAGGTATACAGGTTTCCTTCACCTTTAGCAAGTGATATTTAAACTTAAAACGCCCTTTTGTAAAGAGGTGCAAGCCATGGATTTGA
>DWJK01005021.1:0-11467 GCA_018248815.1 Croniades pieria auraria
TCCAAAAGCTTTTCATTGAAAAATACATTTTTATATACGTATCCAACAGTTACTTCGTTCTTTGGATGTGAGAAATATGTAAAATCCAAATGATTGCCTTGCACAGATTTGTTGGGAATATTTTCATTTTCTAAGTTATGTGATATATCTAACAGCGGAGTTTTATTTTGATTGTCGTTTATTTTATTTGCAAAATAAGGTCTTGTTTTATTTGTATTGGGATTTTTCATGCTTCGAAGAAGACTGTCTTGTTCCGAGCAATTATGATATTTATTGGATGTAAACTGTGAAGGAGAAGGAAAACTTAAGGATTTACGTATTTTTTACTTTGGAAGTTTGCAAATTTTTCTATTGTGTACATATTTGCATATTTACTCGCTAAAATAATTATGAAGCATATTTTACACGGTGATGATAGAAAACGTAATTGAGCATACATGTTACTAATTGAACGGAGAATGAGATTTTATTCACAGCTAATATCATCATTACTTACAAAGCAAATGGGTCTCGGGTGCAGATTCGTTACGTCACAATCGGATAGACTTCCACTGTCGTCCGTGTCATCTGATGATCCTCTTTAAGAATTCGTTATAACAGTAAATATAATATTTTGAAAAGTTCATGCTTGATGATTGCGGATGTTTTAAAGTTGTTTATTGCGGCAACGGTAATGGATGAAATGGATTATTATGAATATAATGGATTATTGTTTTAATTTTAATATTTAGTTGCATTGTTAGTCGACGTTATCAAAAACGTTTTATTGTTAATTCGAAAAGTCCAAAACAGCCAAAAAAAATTCAAGTTCAAATTATAGCCCCACGACATGGTTTTTAGATGTGTATGCCATGGACATACACATAGAAAAACGTTAACACGTAGACCCAGAGGAAGTCTTTAAACTAATTATTTACGTGTACGGGCATATCCGTTCAGGAAATTAATTTGAAACGAAAATGTCAAAAAACTTTAGATAAGTGCATACATAGTATAAAAATTACGTACGGAATAATAACGTAATGTTCTACGTAACAGTTATGTTTCTATCGCATTATACGTACTATTCCTCAATCTTTTTCGTAAGGTTTCATTTAATGGACCAATTCTGGCAATGAATATGTTGAAGTTTATTTTTTCTAATAATTCATTCTGGCAACAATCATGATGAATCAAATTGCTTACTTTTCTAAACTGATATCACTGAAGTCTCCATAATCTGCGGGGTTCAAGCAGATGGTACACAAGCCGCCAATATCAGAATAGCAACTGGCGCAACACGCGCCGGGACAGTTTTGCGTGTCACACCTGTTGAGATTAATGATCTTGTACATTATTCGCGTACTTAAGCAATCGGTAATCTTTACTGGAGCTATATGGGACATTAGTGTGGGTATAGCATAAGTGGTGAAACGTGGGAATGTACTACACTACTACGCCTATAGCTTCGGATAAATACACGCGTGATGTTAATGGATCGGGTTTACCTTATAAGCTTTGTATTTAGTTCACTTTCGATTTCCTTTGCATTGCATAATAAGCATTGGGGTTCTTGGGAAGTAATTCCTAAGATGTATCGTAGGCAACGAAAACTGTAATATAATTTTGGTATTAATTAATTTCGATTACAAACTTGCTGATGTCAAATATAGACAGCAGATTTCTGGAATATTAATAACGCAACGTGGTTCGAAGCTGACCCGGATCCTTGATAGAGGAGCTGTGGTTGGCAATAGAGCTGCGAACTAGAACAGTCATTGAAAAACGCATTTTTGTTAGTATATAGATACTATGTATGTGCTTATTTTCTTTGTACGCAAGACATGCCCTCTGGGTGGCAGGGATAATAATTGCAGTCTCTCACTACTTAAAGAACTTCTAAGAAGACAGTGTTTTATATTGATTAACGTATAAATGAGGAATTTATAAATAATAGGTGTATAAGATTCATACCAAGGATTTTGTCAGTTTTTTTTTTGTCTACTGTATGTGGGAATATTTGGCTGGTAAATAAAATTTGCTTGCGAAACTTCTTCAAAACTATTTATTTCAAAATTGCAATGAACACTCGACAGTCGACACACAGTTAACCCTAGCGCGCTCACACGTCGTCTGTCCTCCTCGCTCTCTCTCCCCGTCCTTCATTCGTTCATACACTCACTCATTACGCTCCGATACACGCATTAGCAATCCCACATGGATATAACACCTAATTTTACAGCAAATAAGGAGTCACTCTATTCTACTATATTCTACGAATTTAACTTACGGTATATGAGTATTGAGCCAATGTCGGAATGTGAGTTTTTCTTCCGGTAGATATTTATATTCCTTGTGAAGTTTCCTTCTGGCGAATTTCATAAAACCTCCTGAAAAAAGTAGGTACTGCCATGTGTCATACAATACACCTATTTTTGTATACAACTGTACTCGATAATTATCAGTTTTGTCATAAGGGCAGCCGAATAAATTATCAAGCGGCATATTCAAATTATCTATGTTGTAGTCTTTTGGAATGCCTCATGAGTTTAGTTAAACTTGCTTGGTCATTTGTTACTAATAAAAATTAGCAATGCCGACTCTTTATGGAAAAATGTTCTTAATAACGGAGATCCCGGTTTTACGGTAAGGAAGATCTGGGATCGAATAAGAAAGAATATTTCATCGTTATCAAAGAGATTCACAGAGGAATCACCATAGGATAAGAAGGTAATAACACACTTGTGCTTCGTCAGTTGAATCCTGGACAATATTTTCTACTGTGAAAAAGGAAAAATTATTCATATTACCTAGAATTTAGGTGGAACCTAAATATATGAAAAAACAAATGCACGTCATACCCCTAGCTCTCAGAATATGGTCGTACAGCCATAAAGCGCGCGCTTTCGCACGCTCTGGTCTATAGTGCCCCATGACAAGATGACGCAATCGGAGGCCGTACGGCTCGAACAACGCAAAGAACCATTGAAGAAATATCAAAACACCTATGGAGTGGAACAAATGATTATTTAATAGGCTTTAATGTTAGTTTTATTACAAGAAATATAGAGAAAAAGCACCATAGTCAAAACATTCTGGTACAATAAATGGCCTCATGAAATAAATGAATACAAGAAAATATGAAATTTAAACAACACTTTGCATTTTATTGAATAACATACCAATTTGGGTATATCTCTTTAAATCTGGTGGGTAAGGATCAGGAAGACAGGATAACGTCGATGATTGCGCTGATAGTGAAACAGTTAGAGCTTTTAAGATCGATCGCAGCATGTCCGCTATTACCCCTGTTCCGCTTATAATTACACCAGCATCTCTTGGACCAGCTGAATAAATGTACAAGTATTAATTTCTTTAAATGCTTTAAAAATACAAACGGGGGAGAAAGTTTGACAGGACTGTAGTGGCTGAAAAGCTTTAGTCTTTCCACCCCTGTCGAAAATAGACGTGACAATTTGTATTTATAAAAAAAAGGGATTCTTACGGTTTTGTTAAAGTAAATCTATTTCAACCGACAAGTTGCTATAATATTTAGTTTCAGTAATAATAATTTTTTTTGATAAAAATAGGACACTGAAATTCGTTTATAGAGATAAAATATAATATAGGGAACATGTTTTACTAGATCAACTTACGTGGCAAATTAGTTTGACGTTTTCCATGATAACGTATGGTTATCAGCACCCAGTACAAACTGTAATCAGCCACCATATGTATCATCAGTTTGAATGTAGTGATCGTCATGAACACCATAGAACGGGTGAGATGAACTCTTTCTGACGACACGAGGCGGAAGGATGTCGTCTGGAAGATATGTATATCATAATATTACGTAATTTTAACGACAACAAGACTGTTAATTATTCTAGCTTCTCCTGAAGGCGGTAGAGATCTGTGTGTAGGGTCCGTCTTAGGAATCTTTATCACTGTACCCATTTATATTGAAAAATACATGAAGCAATGTACCTAAGGTACTTTAAATGTTCAGTGGAGTAGACACAATGAAATGAAGATGCCTATCGTTTTATTGACGAATATGTAGCAGATGTACTTTGCCTGTTATTAGGAACCTATTTATGTTTATATTAACTAAGGTAGACTGTCGAAATCTGTAAAGTCAAACTCCATAAGTAATAAAGTACTTGTCCATGACAATAGACCGAGGTAAATTAACATACCATCGATGTACTCAGAATTATCAAACTTAACAAATGGAACCCCCGTGCAACCAGCGAGACAAATATTATGTAGGTAGTTCCTATAAAGCTCACTGTAACATATTTAGCTCGTTCTCTTCTGTTCAATGGCAGTATAGTTTCTCTTCCCTCATGTAATCTTTGCAAATCTATGTCACGCAACTCCTTGGTGATGTATCTGTTATCGTACCGCGAAAGTGTTTCGAACATTTGCTGGTAGTATTTAGCCCTAAAAATAATTATGAGTATCGATGTTTAGGCCAGCTTGTTTAAATGTTGCAATTTCTTTAAATCAAATACTCATAAGTTTAAAAAGTAGAATTTAAACGAGATGAAATATTAATAAATGAGAAGGATATTATTAATAATAATGAATTGTAGTAAATAATAACTATATTGGTAAATAATAACTATATAATAAAAGGGAATATGAGTAAAAGTCCCTCGGGGCGGGCCTATATCCAGCAATGGACTGACACAAGCTTTTAAAGATGGTGACGACGACCTAAGAAAAACTAAAGAATGAAGAAAATAAATCTACCTGAATATAATGAGCAGTAGGAATAAACTAGTGACGCAGGAGCTCCAAGAGAGCCATGTAAGGAGAGGATCGGCTCTATTTCTAATTTCCGTGACGATACCAGCAGTAACTTGGCTAGGGGAAGTACTGGAATTGGTAGTGAAGATATAAGACTGGTGCATCCGGAGATTGATGAACAACGTCGCCTTGACACGGTTGATGAATGTTCGGAGTCCTACGATTGTCAAAAAGAAATTTATAGACATTTTATTAAATAATTAACCACTTCCGTTACAGACCACTCGATAAACACAACTCGGTAAAGATGCTCCTTTTAGCAGTAATTGAAAACTTTACAAATAGAACAAAGCTGACATATCAGCAGTAAGAGCGGATATGCTATATGATACAAATTTATTAAAGATTGCATATATTATAAATATTGCAAAATGGAACGAAAAGGACGTAAGAAAAGGCTCTACAGGATTATGATTTTTGTTTTGCAATAATTCTACAATAAGATGCTGTGAAGGCTAAGGCTATCAAGCAATCTCGTTTATCTTCTTGCTTATTATTCACGATATGTAATTGCTTTATACTTTTATACAGTGTTAATTCTTCACTTAGACGATCTAAAATTAGAATCGATAAGTGACAACGCATACTTCTTTTTATAGTTGCCGCGATAGATCCTTCAGCAAATTCAGCAGCCTTACATACGTAATTGTTTGAATTCACGACAGAACATAGAACTTTCGCAATGTCGTTATTATTTCGGAAGATAGTTGTTTGGTGTTCTAGTACATTTTTGTTGACATCGTTGAAATGTGAATCATTTTCTTTCAATATGTTTATACAATGTTCATGAGGAGTGCCAAATTTTTTATTACATTCTGCGACAACCGAATTCAGCATCTCATATGTTGATTGTAAAACATCCACTGAAAAGTAAACATAGTTTGACATAGTATTTTTACAATTTTCATAACGTTCGTCATGTTTCGTTTCATTTTATAAAGTTATATTTTCGTACAATGTAATCTTGGTACGGACTCTATTATACTTTTTGATACAATAAGTTAATCGAATTTTACGTATACTTGTTTTTTCAACATCATATCTATAATTTTTATAAATGCTTAATTGATTACAAATATAAAATTTTTGTGACGGTAAATATGTCTCATTATTGTATTATGAATATAAAAAATAAAATAAATTTGGAGTGGAAGATATGACCTAAATCTATGATATCAAACAGTGAACCGACAGTAGGGTAAATGATGATAATGATCATGATCGTGATGAAAATTAGTAAAGATGAATCAAAAACATCTTTACGTAGAAGTCATACGTTTCATAAATTTAATTTGTTGCTCAAAAACAGCTTTATTTTACACACCAATGCTATTCACAAGTCTGTTGATTTTCGCCAACACTTCGTCCATTTTATAGGCAATTTCCTTCAACCTGTCCATCATTATTTTTATCGCGTCGCTCAGCGAATTGAATGGCTTATTCATGGAATCCGTTATTTGTTTCTGCTCCGTTTTTATTTGCTCCTGAGTGGGGTACATTAATTTTTAACGGTTAGTTCGTTGTATTAGTATGACTTGGCACACAATCCCTTTTAAATTTATGCGCATAATTTACATTCAAATTGTAGCATTAAAACATAACATTTTGACGATGAAAAGTTACTTCTCCGTGTAAAGAGGTATATATACTTATGATAAAGCCAAGTAACCCTGGGTTCTTGTTTTTTAAGATCGCGTCATTTTATGAATTTTCTTTTTTTAACAAATTAATTTAATTGTTTTATTAAAGGTGTTCTTTGCTACTAACATTCTTTGCTATTAACACAGTTATTTGATATTAAACTTTATAGAATGTTCTGCTGAACAACAGACGTATGCCCAACGTAGGGATTATGGGCAAAAACCGCTAAGGGGTTATGTCCAGTAGTGGACTGAGACAGGCTGATTATGTGGTGTGCTGTAATTGTAGAGACCGTTATTCAAGAAACTCTCAATTTTGGGGTAAAGCACGTGTTAGCCTATATGATATTTATGATGTGTTGATACACATGTATCCTTTGTTGAAAGGTATAGTATATTGTTATATCATGAAGGTATTCGTGTATTACCTTAAAACACATTAATTCCATTTAATTACTGGATTTTTAAGTCAGGAGACACAAATGCAGATAGTGTGTACTAGACAATTGAGACCCTAGAAATAATAGTTGTTCTTTTTTTTATTACCTATATGATTAATGACTGAATATTCCCACGTTAATTTCTATTAGATAATAGCGGCGTTGAAAGTATTTAGATACAAAAAACTCTTGATTGGTTTAGGTCGAGGGATTTATAAAAATTGGAACACGTTTTTAGTCTGACCACACCTGTTCTCTGCAATGCATGAAAACTCAAGGCTTTGTATCCTGTCGCAAAAATTTTGCGCAGTATGTAAATATATTTTCTACGTTTCGTTTTTAATCGCTTTGTGAATCTATATGTGTACATACAAGATTAAATTGTCGCGGTTCAATTCACGCATGTTTTTTATGATAGCTTGACTGTGTCCGCTATGAACTCGTCGCGATCGGCTGAAGTTCATGAAGAATGATCTCGGTTGATCTTAAATCTAGTCGGGCTATCTCGATAAGACATAGGCGAGTCAAATAAATAACTGGTACAAAATTTAATCATTGCCAACAGTTTACTAACAAGCTGCTGGTGCATACCATCATTAGCTTTTTTTAATCAAGCTGATGAAGATTAAGTAATGGTATAATAGTTGCTAACGTTGAAGGGGCTAATCCATCCGCGGTCTAGGGTATAGAATACTTTCATTTCCAAATTCATATTATTTTTTGTTTGACTTTATAGTCTGATAATATTTTTTATTTGACTTTATATATAGATACATTGTATACGCTTATGTATTTAATATAACTTTATATCACATATCATGCTGTATTCTAAATATGTTTAAAACCTTTAAGATACTGAAAGAAAAATAGTTGCTCAATATTGTGGATCACCGTGTATATGACAATTCATTAGTTCCATACATTATGTATCAGCTTACAGACAGTTTCATATAATTTAAACGTCTGAAACATTCCATTTTTAGGGCCAAATAAGTTATGAGTTTGTGTACCTTTATTTATCAGTAAAGGACATTTTGTGAAAGACGTATTAAAGATTTATTTTTGTTCTTGGCTATGCGTAATTTAAGGTATGCCGTTTAGAGATATTTTAAAGAGTTTATTATCAATAAAGATAAAGTATATTTTATAATACTATATTGAGAGGGGAACAAATAATGACAGCTAAATAATTTGGTACCCAGGTCACAGGTACACCTGGTACCCAGCTCCATACCCAGCTTAGAGAACATTATTAGAGACTCAAAAATGAAAAGAGTCCCTCACAATGTTTCCCTTTATCGTTATAATCTATGTTTGTAAAGTAAAAGACGCGTGTTGGAAATCGAAGCCCAACCCTGTAAGTAAGCGGTTGAGATCTAAGCCGCAAAGTTTTCTTTCGTCAGTGTAGTTCCAAAATTCAAAGATACGAAAACGACCATTTCGAAATGTTAACGGACTTCCCGATTGAATGCAGAAATTATTTTACCGTTTCATTTTTTGTGAAATTTTCTTAGTGTATATAAATTTACAGTTAATCAATGTTAGATAAACAATAATGTATGGTTAGACAGTAACAGAGATTTAAAGCGGTATGCTCTACGACGCAGAATCTTAACATCGACCAAACTTCAAAATATAGTCTTTTACGGTCGAATTTGGACTACCGCATGGTCCCTAGCAATTGTTAGTTACGAAACAAACCTGAGTACAAGCCATAGATTCACTAAGTATTTCAGAGTTCTTCAGAGTGTTAGTGGCAGGACCGGTCAAAATAAGCACTAATGCGTAGCAAGTCAGTGTATACCTCCCCACACGAGAGAATAATTGTGGTATCAGGAGAAATACAAGGCATCTGGAACAAATACCTTATATTTACATACTATTTATAATATTTCCTTACATGTAAAACATCTGATAAACTATTTAAGCCGTCACTTCATTTCCTAAAGAGATTGTGAAGGCCGTTGATATTTGACGTAAAAAAAATTACTAAAAAACATTTAAATCTGTCTTCTTTTATCCTTGAGGTGAATCCTAAAAAGAATAATCGAAATTTGTCCTTAATCTATGAAGATATTGTATAACCTAATATACCCATAGTAAAGGTACATTTGCAAAGTACATCTCCCTCTTTAAAGTCCTTTCAGAAAACAAAGTATTATCTACCCTACGATTCATTATGAGCAAGTTTGTTTCATACAATCAAAAAAGCAAATCATGTATTTGCAGATGATTAAAGTAGTCCAGCGCTTTAGAGCAGAGGACAACAACAAAGCAGGCGCTTTGCGACGGAATTGTGCTACTGTATACTATGTAGCATAAAAGTACTGAACAACCATATTTAACTAAGGGTTTGAAACGCCATTACACAAATTTCTTATAAGTGTAACATGAAATTGTTATAAATAATCTATTGTATACCCTACATCTGAGTAGTAACTAAATGTACTAAAGTAGAAGTACCTATTAATTAATTGACATTAAAATTAAAGTGGCAAAATACCTAATTCTGTAGCTGAAAGCTAGTCCAAAAGTAAGTAGGACTCCAATAATCGAGCTCATGATCGTCGCGTGTAGCAACGATATCGACAACTGAAACACAAAAAACACGAAACACAGGTACGTCAGAATAATACCGAATAAAAAACCGATAATACTTTTAAGCACAAATTCTGGAAACGTCTGATCCGTTTTGAGGTAAATGAACAAGTTAGAGGTCGCCGTTCCCTTCGGACACCATTTGCTGAAACGTTCGAATACGCGTCTTTTTGCATCGTTGCCATATCGCCGCCATCTTTGTGACAGATTCCTTGGCGGTAGAGCTATATCTGATTTTGTAGTCGATTCCATTTCGTTTGCATCGTTCTGTTCGAATCGATCTTCATATAACTTCGTCCATAAAGTTGAATTGTGTATTTTCATTTCTAAGACAAATCTAAATAGCAAACCTTGATTGAAATTTTACCCATTATTCCGTTTAATAAGAATGGCCGTTATAAAACCCTACGACAAATAATGTCCTTTGGTATATTGCTGTCACAATAGAATTTGACTAGATTTTCTATTCTTTTTTAATTTATATTTAATATTTACGGCCCGACTTTTGAACTTTAAATTATAATGATAAAGTCTCTTAATGGGTTCTTTATTGTAAGATATAATTATGTCGAATTTTATTTTCCATAATTACATGCATCATTTATTTGGACTTTACCTATTTACATAAAAAATCGGTAAATAATATAATTCTGTCAATTAATTCAAATTAATTAATTGAAAATTTTCATTTATGGTCGATAAGTCAATGTTCTAGGTGGTGAAATCATGTTAAATTTATTTCAGATAGTATATGAATAAAGATAGAATAGGGTCTACAGAAAATCGTCCCTACAATAGTTAATTTATGAAACTGGCTTCAAAAGAATACCGTGATGTACATTTAATTAGCCCCTGTAAAAATAACTGAACCTTCAAAGAATATTAATATTTTGCAATATATTATGATCAGGCGTTAGTGCAATACTTCTTTAAACATATTATGTTGATGCCGCGATATGCCAGGCCTTATTGTATAAATCATTATTCTATTCAACGTTTCATTGGATCATATCACAACAATCATGCAATCAATTCACAAGTTACGTGACCTCGCCTAAAGTGATTATAGATCAACTAAAAGTGAACGCACCCTTACCATGTTGGTATATTCTTCTGATTTTGTGTATATTTTAGGTTGAACACGCGATTACGATCAATTTTTAACATTGTTTTACTACGAGAGATTGTTTACGCTGTAAAGAAATTTAATGTTAATTCCGAAACAAACGGTTATTTAAAAGTTCACTGACTTAAACAGAATTGTCAATAACAAATTAGAACGAGCTCTGCCCGTTTGCTTGCGGATCTGCGCAAGGAGTTCATTCATAAAACATGCGCAGAACACTGCATTGCTACAAAATCAACTTCACTCTGTAATCGCTCTGGATAGGTATCGCGATATCATCTTTCCACTAATACCTTTATTTCAACAACTTCGATGTATTAGGTCGGGATTTAAATATTATTTAGTGGACAATAATGTGAAAATGTTTCGGTGATATTCAAGTTACTCAAGATATTGAGTTGTATGATTTATTCAATTGTATGATCCAATTGAAAATTTATTGAAGACAATTGTAAGTGAATAAATGTTTTTAAAACGTTGTGATTTAAGCATTGTTTCATAATCTTCTTATTTTTGCTTTATTGTACGTAATATGTACTGATGTGGTGTATGATTAAGCTTCTGAAGTTTTTGAACTGTTTATTAATGTAATGAACCCTAAATGATTGCAAAAACTGATGAGTGGATATTTTCTTTGTGTTCACCTCTGCTTGTCATGTATAGTACCATATTGAGGAACTATTTTGTACGTACAATGAAATCTGTTTTTTGTAATTATATTATTTAATTGAACGCATTTTAATATACGGCTGAATGATATTAAAATTTTTAATTGACAAATCAACCCGGTTACACCGTCTTTTTTGACGTTTTTGATTTTGACAGATTTCAAAATTATGGGACTATATTGATGTGCTGTATTCATTTAT
>DWJK01005022.1:0-11466 GCA_018248815.1 Croniades pieria auraria
AGAGGTGCGCGCTAGGATTTGAACCCGGTCTCCCGGAGTGAGAGCTCGAATTTCAAACCACTAGGCTATCACTGCTTCGATTATAATATTATAGTTTATCATTATTATGTTTTATCTTATAATAAAACAATTTTAGCGCGTGTACTTTTCTAATTTATACCCACATGTAGGTTCACGTGTGAGTAGCGAATTCCCTTGAAAAGAATCAAACGATTTGATCAAACACGAGTCTAGTGCGAAACACAAATATTGGCGGCGTCCTTTGGTCAAAACACTCCACTCATACATACAGTTGGTAACGAGAGAAGGGCCAATCGGAAATGAGCAAATAGCTGGAGTGTTACCATTGTTCACTCGAATTGAGTTACTTCGTACACTGAGCGAGTGAGCGAATGAGTTGGTCTTTTAGTTCCGAACGAGCTGTGTCTGAAGCAAAAAGAAGTTGGAAAAATACTATTTAATAATACTTTATGTTATTTCGCTTTGTAGTGATTTTATTACAAAACTACTTTTTTATTTTTAATACTTATTCAATGTGATTTATTGAATAAATTACAAGAAGAAAAACGTTAAAAAAAACTCGTGATTGTTATGATCGGATTTCAACACTAATTGACAAATGCAAGGAAAATAAGAAATAGTTAAAGTCAGAAGCTCTGACTTTTCCAAATGTTGCTTTGTTTTCGGGTTTATTAAAATTGACATTTTAAGTTTGTAAATATATATCTGATTAATATTTCATAAATATTCTATGGTAGTGGGTATTCCACAGTGCTACAAAAACGCATTTGATCCTGTTGGATCCGTTGCTAATATTTGCACGGTGTCCCGTGGGAACTACATCACACATCCCAAGAGTTGCCTTGCCTAAATTTAAAATGGATACGACAACACTTACAAAATTGATGCCTTTTGAGTTTCTTAACATAAATATGCGACTTTTGCTTGTAGTGAAAAATTATTGAGGCACTTACGAGCCTTAGAATTCAAGTAGTTCCTGAAGACATCCTATTTGCAAATAAGGTTTTTGTACTCCAAGAGCGTCTTAAGTCCTCGATCCTGGCTATTACTGCAGGCAGTAAATGTGACATTTAATTTGCCGGTAGCCAGTTTGAAAATTTCTCACAGACCGTGCAAAATTTTTTAATATCATCATAAACATCTCATTTTATTATCGTCATTGGACATGGGCTTCATCCCAAATTGAAATACTTCAAGTCCATAGTTTATAACATGCTGACTGAGAATGGGTAGGCATACTTAATACGACATTCAGAATCGTGAACTACGATCAACCCTGCAGGTTTCCTCATGAGGTTTTCTCTATCTGAGGCTGAGACTGAGTGAGGCTAATTTTAGAAGATTTGTTAATTTTTATCTATTTTTTTTAACTTCGTTCATTAATTCGTTCTTTAATTCATTCATTCATTACCACGTGTACTCAAATGTTCTATAGGACTCGAGTCCAGGATGTGATGGCTAGCTGCTAATATAAAGACGAAAATATCACTATCGTTCTAAATAAAACGTATTCGGGAACAAGATCCATGTTGGTAAATAACATGTGTGTTATTCCCATGACCCTTGTTTGTCGATACTTGAAGGTTAGAATTTGTGTCAGGTTACAGATGGACAGATTTGGCTGTAACTTTAGGTATACCGAAAAAGCAGATCATGGCTATCGATGACAGTATTGCAAAAATACACAAGGTATAGACCACCTCGTTGGTCGTGCGGTTGCAAGAGCGACTGCCGATCGGGAGGTCCTGCGTTCAAATCTCGGGTGCTATGGGATTTTTATAATTTAGAATTTCTAGTAGTGACTCCGAGTCTGGAATTGTGCCCGGTGTATGCCAATAGGCACACCACCTATTCCATGGGATTTAAAGGTAACTGATGAAACGTGGGAGTGTACTATACTCCTTTGCCTACCCCTTCGGGATTACAAGCGTGATGTTACACATTCAAATAGATCCGTTAACAATATAATGACAATCGATACCTATATAAAAGGATCCCTTGAATGTTCTACTGGCTACAAGTCTCTTCATACCAGCTAAAACAATGGCCGGACGATGTGGTGCGATAGCAGTGGTTGATTTACTCAAAGCGAATCGGCATTCAATATTAGAACTTATCTGATTATAAGTAAATATGTGAGGAGACGATTGTGCATTCGTAATAAGGATTTGTATTCACTCCTATGTACAATGTGGCGCCGCATTCTTATTAATGTAAGTATGTAGGTACTAATTTTTTGCAAATCAATGAAGATGTTTGTTTTTCGTATGCGGCAGAAACTCAAAAGCGGCAAATATTTTTATGTTTCAATGAAAATCAAAAATATATCATGTCACAGTGATAAATTGTTGGTTCGCAATTTTTTTAAGAACCAGTTTTTAGTTGAGTTGGGCAACATTGTTTGAATAATACGTAAATAAAACATATTTTATATCGACATAGTAGTTTTATTAATTAATTATAATATAATGTTTATTTTAAGCGGGAAAATTGTGATTTTCTTTCATCGAACATTCTGGACAACATTCTTATAAGTCTATGTGTAAATTTATATATACAAACGCTGGAGTAGGTAATGACTTAAATACATAAAACTTACCATTATGCCTGTAATTCCCGAAGGGGTAGGCAGAGTAGCGTAGTACACCCTCACGTTTCACTAGTTACGTTTTACGTACCATGGAATACGTGGTGGTGGTGAGTCTATTGCCATATATCGGGCACAGATCCAGACTCCGAGCGATTACTATAAAATCTAAATTAGAAAACTCCAGTAGTACCCTCAGCACTCGACAAACGAGGCGGTCAACTTCACACTTCATACTTCAGACTTAAATTTTGTGAATCGCATAAAAGATAACGAATTCAGTCCACGGCCGAGGCGGGGGGCGCCACTGTGCAATCTAGTAACTTTTGCCGACTTCTTATCGTTTTAATTTTTTGCATCACGTCTCTTAACTCACCAGTCAAGGGTATAATAAGGATTTAAGTTTACACCTCAAGTAACAACAAAGTGCAGAATCCTTTACGCGATAAAAAATCTTTTGTCCTTTGAAGGCTCTATAGGTTTGTAACTAAGTACCAAACAGCTAATGTTTGTGAACTTTGAATAGGAAGATTAATAATTTGATAGCCTATTGTAACCCTTTAGTACTTAAATTCATAGCGAATAAAAACCGGACAAGCAAATTGTTCATAAATTTTTAAAAAATTTCCAAGTGATAAGATTTATACTTCATTTAGTAAAAAATGAGTGAGAAAATTATGGTGAAATGTGAGGGTGTACTACACTCCTCTGCCTACCACTTTGTGGATTACGGGTGTGTTGTTACGTTACGGCGTTAAAATCAAAATAAAATTATTTTTAATTTTCACACTTTCTCAAACAAGATAACGTTAAACTGCACAGAATATTTTAATCTATCCGTAGAATGACACTATCAAGAGTAAGAATTGAACAACAATATTAGCCGACGCAGTAATTTGGAGCAAATGTAGGTTCTACTTGCTATGAAGAGGATGAGAAGGGATAGAACACACCACATAGTGACAACAATGTTTAATACGTCCCTGGCTGGGCTTGTTATATTGTCGAGTAGTCAATCAATATCGTTAACCATATTACTCCATTATCCCTATTATCAATTGAACTGTAAGACGCTGCTCTCCACTTTGGACGAAGATTTTATCACCCCTGCGTAGCTGAACAATTTGTGGACCCCACCGATATGCAGGACGCCTGGTTGCCTCCCAAAGGACGTCACCTTTTGATCAATAACTGTATATAAATTACGAAGCATATGCCCTTTGCTGTTCAAGCAAGCGCACGGGTTTGCCGGCCTTTTATCATCATCGTATAGGTATTTGTTTACCCCGACCCGTGCGAAAGTTCGCCTTGCGCAGCAAACTTTTACAACTTTGCAAAAGAGACGCTGAAGACCCATAAGTTTTATCCGGCAAAGTGGTACTAGTCATTCGTTGTTTGTGCGTTATGTTTTGCAACATGAAATGGCAATACGAGCTCTGGCTATCCCATAATTTGTTGAAATGGCAAGTGCAATGGCTAACTACCTGATAAATAGAGCAGAAATTGCAATACAATCTCCGACTGTCCAAGACTTTGTGGTTGATATTGATTTGTTAACTTGGATTGATTAAATTTTGATTCCTTGTTAATATAATGGTTTATTGCAAACTGATGTATTGTAGTTTATAAGGGCCGTAGTACACAGGACAATTAACAGCAGCTAGAGATAGGACATTCTTAATTATCAGCTAATATGGCTAGATTATTTGCCCCATGTGCCATATGCAATATTTCCATGGTGCTGATCAGAAGATTTGTTGACCAGCAGTGGACCGCAAAAGGCCTAAAATATTATTTAATTGGCTTAAAATAGGACTTATTAAAACCCAGTCCTTCTAAAGCCTCTATAACTAAATACGTCATTATTTGTCGGTTCAACAAACTTAGAACGCGATTTTTTCGGCACCAGCTGTTTTCGTGCCCGGGCTGATACGACTACTGGCTGGCGCACAATGGGCTACTTGAAATGAATTAGACGCTCGAAAGACGCCGGCTGAGGATTAGCCCTTCACAATTAAAATGAACAGACGCCGCTTTTCGCCATCTTTAACGCAAGGGAAAATCGGACGGGCGGTTTTTTTTTTCGATGTAGGTATGCATGTGGAATTTTAACCGATAACTTTTTATCGTTAATTCAGATAGTGAATTTAGAATTAGTGCTGGTAATAGTATCAGAAAACTAAGTAATTTTTTTAATGCAAAAGTACAAAGTAAAGTTGACGACTGAACGGAAAATTGGAACACAATTAAAATCTGAGTTTATCTTTAACATCTCTCTTCCTCAGCGAATATGTTGGCTTAAGAACCAGTTATAAGATAAACTAACAAATCGCTGTGTCTGTTGTGAGCCTTATGTTTCACGATCTTACCGCACTAAAGCCTCCAATACCCCCTAGCGATCGAGCGTCGCGACAGAATCTATTGTGAGCGCTCAAGATGTTTTGATTTGTAAAAACGGGTGCGGGAAGCCGGCGATTAGAGAACGGTTAAATCCAAAGCATGAACGCTATAGATTTTTTTTCAATCGCAAAGAACGCTAAAACGTACCAAGGATTTACCTCCACGAAGAAGTATTGAACGAGTGGGTAAATAAATTAAAGGCTATATCGTGGACGGATAAGAGAGGGTAGAACAATATTTCTATTGGTTCAATAAAACAATTGGGTTTAGAGATTTAGTGATGAATACAAAACTTGGAACTGCTGGCGATCGATTATTGTTTACTCCATGATCTATTCTCCGGGTTTATTTCAGTTTCAGATACATATCTATTGGGATTTTTATGTGTTATTGCCAAGACTTCATGTAGATCTGCTTGAACCGTATACGGTAGTTTTAGCATTTTGATGAATGACTGAAATTAATGATGGTAAATGCGTTGGTATAAAAAGTAGTAATTGCGATTTATTTTCTTAATGGCCACTTGGCCAGCATGGCAGACTCTGGCCTTAACCATCTTAATATGAGAGGAGACCAATATTTCAGGAGTGGAATGATTAATGGGTCGATTATTTTTTTTAAATTATGTTATCTTAATGTACTCTTTGGAGTTTCCACAACAATACCAACAACAATACCACATTTTATTGTCTACTTAATGACCCAGTAGGGGTTGGCAGACTTTATACGCCTTAGAAGCCGTCTGAAATGTGCAATTTTCCTCACAATATTTTCCATTACCGTTACAGTATGTGTTTGATTTTAAAACGCACATTAGTTACTATGTTATAAGGTCCCAGGTTCGACCACCGGATTGGGAGACAGTACGTGAAACCAATAGAACAATCTAGTGGTGTTAGCGCTCATATTACATTGTTTTCAAGTACTTTGATTCGTAAATCAGTATCCGCATATAGTATGGTATGTTTAGAAGAAAACAGAAGACATTGCGGCACTGCAATGGCGGTGTGCCAAGTAAGCTATTCATAGTCGACAGGTGCCTTCACCTTCCACCAGAGGTATTCATAAACTTCCTCATTCTTAATATGGCTTCTGTTTGTTTATCATAATGTTTGTCACTAAATTATCTTCAGTTGGAGTATATTTGAATGAATACATATAGTTTTGGCTGAGAATGTTTTGGTGGACTAAAGCTTATTGACATGAGGGAGTACAGTACATTGACATATGAGATAGAGTAACTAGTGACTCCGTCAATTACACACTTAGATTTACACCAGGATTTTCACTTTCTTACCGCTTCTAATAGACCCACTTTTGGATATGGATCCTTTCTCTGAATGACAGGGTTTGAACCCGTCATCATCCAGCTGAACAAGTAGTTTTTGGCTGATTTCATTCGCCTAAATAAAACATTATGGCCATCAGGCATTAAGTCCGCCCTTTGTAACCTAGGTTTAGGTATACAATAAAGATTTAAAAAAAAAAAAAACATGAATATCGTTTACAATTACATGGTTTTTAAAAATTTTAAAGTGTTTTGAAAAGTGATATTTGATTTTGAAAGACATATTAGTTCATAATCGAATGTGCCAGGGATTTCAGCTCCTGTTTGCGGAGAGGGACGTTAAAAATTTTAATCAATAGGATATTTCCGCTAAAAACTACGATTTCATTAATAAAACCATCCATTAAAGGGTCTCTTACCTTGGATGATAAAACTCACTATCACACGTAATAAACAGATTCAGCGGCCCTCCACGAATTCGTTTTAATATTATTAGTTCATATATTATAAAATATATGACACGGGTACCCCAATAAACGGTTTAGGGTCGTTGTGTTCAATTTATTTATGACGAACTTTATTTTATATACGAAAAGTTAAAGCTTCACAAGATATTTGTAAAATCGACACTTTGAATACATTTGTTATTTAATTAATAACAAACTTGTTAATTTGTAATATAAAGTAACAACATTTTTGAAAGTTAATTTAAATCAATTAATATGAATCTTATGCACTTATATAAACCATCATTAAGTATTAAAAAAAATTTATATCATCATCATCATCAGAGCTCGATCTTCAACTCTTCGTATTTAATCGCTGACAGACATTGCATACAACGTCAATCCATCTCACTCTCTTCAGCGAGGTCCTACGCTAAATATTTACATACACGGTAATAAAATAAACCGCAGCATAAAGCAATAATAACGCAATCGACACGCACCGCACACATCTTGGGCGGCAAAAGTCGCCTTTAATCCGCCACTAATAATTGTTCATCTCTTTTATTCCCTTTTCCGAACTCTTAAAGCCTGAAATGTCGTTATAATTGACGACATGCCAGTTCTCCGCGTTAGTGGAACCATAAACGCGTCGGAACCAGTCCGCGGTATACGACCAGCGAGATATATCTCCGTATACCAACGGATCGTCTGATTCACGGCTCGACGACATGATTATTTATTACTTATTAACTCGTTTATTTATTCAATGTATAAAATCTATATCTCTGCAACTGAATAGTGTTAAGATGTTAACGAGTTTTAATAATTCCAAGCTCTGTGGAAGGTTTTTGTAAGGGAAATAATCTTTGTGCCGCCCTCTGTCTTGTTTGCTTCCTACATGTTTTATTATTTTGTGTATAAAAATGGCTGTGTATAAAAATGATACCAATTAAAGTTAGGCCTTAAATGTTCACTAATACTTTATCCGAGACCAATTTTGTTTAGTTATATCATCATCATCATTATTATCAGCCTATTTCCGTCCACTGCTGAACATAGGCCTCTCCAATAGCACGCCACTGAGCTCGGTCTTCAGCTCGTCGCATCCAACTGCTGCCAGCAACTTTACGTATATCATCACTCGCCAGTTATAGCTGAGACTCAATTTGCATACTCTGTTTTCCTTCTGGGACAGCAGTCTGGAAACCATAGTTTTGTACATGTGGTTTCCAGAATAGCCGGTAGTGGAGCATTCTTTTAATATTAGATGTTGCCAGTTAAATCAGCTTACATGTTTACGGGTAAAAAATTTTTGACTTCAAGAGTATACTAAATTATAAAAGGTATGTACCAATATTAGGTTATACCGTTTAGTGCTTTAAAATGCAACCCACCGGGTTCTTGGGTTCAAATCCTGATGCCTCTTTAGGAAAAAAATTACAGTTAAATATTAGTTATAGTAAAGGCGAAAGAAACCATCGCGCGGAAATCCGCTTTGGAATCCACAAAAAAATATTGTTTAAGGGATGTAATGTCTGCTAACCAGTCAACGTTTAAATATATTAATACATTTTTACGTAACAAATTTATATACTTGCATAATTTCATTCTAAGAACAAATATTTTTACTCTTCACGCAAATACAAACCTCGGGCAGGAATCGAGCCCACAAATGAGGCTATGCGATTAGTGTCACCGACCACTGAACTAACGAGTCCATCGAATCAAATTATATCAGTTTGTATCCATTTAAAGAACTCATATTAAAAATAAATGAAATACTTGTGAGAAGTCATTGATAACACTACATATTTTTCGCGTATCGTAACGAAATCATCATGGATTATACGTGCTGTGTGCGTCACTCAAAAAATTATACTCAATTTATTGTAAGTAGGGCGATAAAAGCACAACAAACACGATATTAAAAATGGTTTTACAAAATTAATCAATGTTAACAGGCGTAGATAATATCTGTATGAAAAATTGACGGCCATTCAAAAATCGGCATGTCGGAGCGAATGGCGGACAAAAAATATCCAGCGAGTATCGGCCGCCTATCTCGCATCTTCCTACCTGTTTCTATGTCCGAAACACACCAGCAGACGAAATAACAGTAACATGTGGATGTTTGTTTGAAAATTTGTCAAATTTTATTTGTTTATTCGTTCGTTGGGTCGTTCGGTCGTTCGTTCGGTCGTTCGGTCGTTCGTTCGCTCGTTCGTTCGCTCGTTCGTTCGCCCGTTCGTTCGCACGTTCGTTCGCTCGTTCGTTTGTTAAGTGCAAGTTAAATTTTTAGTTACCATACCCTTTGCGTAGTTAGACCGCAGCTATCAATTGTTTAAAAAAAAATTGTGTTTAGCAGTGATAGCCTAGTGGTTAAGAATTCAGCCTCTCACTCCGGGGGTGCTGGGTTCAAATCCATGGCGCGCACCTCTTTACAAAAAGTGCGTTTTAAATTAAAATTTTAATTTTTAAATTTAAAAAATGCGATAGGCAAAATATTTAAGCATGTTGTTTGTCTAGCATTTAAGGGCTCTGTTCTGACTAGTGTATTTTCGATGTGTATACCCTCGTTTTTGTTTGTGCGTATACGCGCGTCTCGTACAAGCGTAGGTGCACTGATACTCAGATCTGATATAGTCCTAAGTGTAACCGCCCTACTTGGCTTTCTAGAATTTTGAACGTACGAACAAAATTATTCTTGTTTTTTTATTAAAAGTTTTAATTTTAATCAAATAAAAAGAATTTTTCATTTTAAAAAACTTCCAATACATGTTAATTCACAATTGAAAAGTAAAAGCATATTTTTGGATTAATGAAATTAAGGCACACCGTTGCAAATGCAACGTACAATTTAATTTAAAATAATTAAATATAAACGATAAAATTCCAGTTACAAAACGAGTTTCTCCGTAAAAACATTTAAGGCATCGCCTACACAGAGTCAGCTGTTCTCAAAATTCTACGCATTCCTTGCGGCGACCGTCGTTATTTCAATTACCCGCGTCCCTCGTCAAAGACAAAAGACCTGACATGAGGAAAGAAACGTCAAAAAAACAAGAAAAAAAAAGACTTAACAAACGTTCATCGGCAGAGTTAAAAAAACAATCGTTATCTATGATTGGATCGCGGTCATGTAAACGCACTCAAGTGTATTATGTTACCTTGAAAGTCGGCTTTCCATTTCGGTAGCGTTATTTGAAATTGAAACTGCCTGGCTGGACATGAACAGCACTTTTTTATCCATAGACACGGAATCGGATGTAGTTTTTTTCTATGGGGTCGTATACGACGGTAATCGATGGATCACCGGAAAAATGACAATGAATTGATTAAAGAGCATACTTAGGTTTGATAATGTGGATTTCAACTATTTTTAATTTATTCTTATTCGTGTGCCCAGTGCTATAGGTATTTTGTATGTACCTAATTTTGCTCGGTGATGAGTGGTCCTGAAATCTTAACAAATTATTTAAAAATATGAATCTGGTCCTTGCCTTCT
Organism: Croniades pieria auraria; assembly: GCA_018248815.1. Classification (NCBI taxonomy): domain Eukaryota; kingdom Metazoa; phylum Arthropoda; class Insecta; order Lepidoptera; family Hesperiidae; genus Croniades; species Croniades pieria. Next base: position 10,251 of record DWJK01005022.1, read on the forward strand.
GTACTATATTTTAGGTATCTAATATCCCCATTCCTGAAGATTTGCGACTATTTTTTAACGTTTTTTCATTTACTCATAAAGTTCTCTTGTGGAATCACCTACATACGGGGTAAGAGGGTTTATTACATCTTATGCAAGGAATTTATAACAGACAGATATTACAAAAATTCCAGCATTTGAAAAATATATACCTTTTATTCAAGTAGCCAAATACTGTTTTTAAAAAAAATAAAAGATTACGAAAAAAAAATTGGCGCCTGAAAAGATTGATGAAATTAACAGCATGAAAACTTTCTAAGGGTAGTATTTGGTACTCAGAGCCCTCTGCCTATCCAGCAACGGACTTGACATGAAGATATAGTAAAAATTAATAACAGAATACTGTAAGCTGTTTAATGAAGGACCAACATCGAAATGACAATCAAGATGCCTTGCTTATGTCAGGAAATTCGTTTTATAAACTGACAAACATTTAGATATGTCACACACACTTGCTTCTATGAGTGCTTATTTTATATTTATAAGTATTTTTGATAAGTGCCATCCTTTTGTATTTACGCTGCAGCAGTTCCAGCTCTAGGGCAGGTGTGGCCCATTAGCTAATGTAGAATATCGGAAATAAACCTGTTTGTGCATGATATACTAAAAAGCATTTGTTGTTTGTGAATGAACAAACGAACTATCAGTGTAAAGGTTAAAATATATATATATAATATATTAGTAGAAATGAAAAGATTCTTAACAAAAAGGTACAAATGTGGTAATCCCTATACGAGTATATGCACGAAGTTTTGGTGATTAGGTCCTATAAAATTTGTTACATTGAAACAAACTACCATACTAATAAAACAATTGTTTAACTTTTATTTATTATGAAAAAAATGTGTTTTTAATAAAAATACTTAACAAAAATAAATTTTGATACTAAGAAATCAGTAACAATTTTTCTCACTTTTTTATCGTTCCATTACTAGAAATGGGTCTCCTCTCTGAATAAGAGCGTTAACAATGTATGTGTCGATTAATAAAATTTTAGTCGTATTTTTTTAATAATACGAATTAAGAAAAAAAAACGTAACATCACGCCCGTAATCTCTGAAGGAGTAGACTGAGGAGTTTAGTACACTCCCACGTTTCACCAGTTACGTTTGAGTCCCATGGAATAGGTGGTGAGCCTGTTACCATACACCGGGCACTGATCCAGACTCCGAGTCAC
>DWJK01005023.1:0-11466 GCA_018248815.1 Croniades pieria auraria
GCTCAGTGGCGTGCCATTGGAGAGGCCTATGTCCAGCAGTGGACGGGAGCAGGCTGATGATGATGATGATGATTTAATCTCCCACCTGGGGTGAGTCTAGTACCATTCGTCGAGCACAGATCCAGATTCCGAGCCACTACTAGAAATTTGATGTTAGAAAAATCCAATAGTAGCTGTCTCGGGGATCGGACCCAGGACCTCTCGATCAGCAGTCGCACTTGTTGCCACTATACCAGCGAGGCAGATAGATATAGCGATAAATGAAATAAACTCCATTGTAATATACCACAATGGTATATTTATTTTATATATGCGTTGTGTAACAAAATGGTGTGTGGTCCCGAGTGTGAACCTCACCTGCTCAAGTAGCCTGAGTTTCCGACGCTGGGAGTGTTCTTCGAGCCTGTCCACATACTCGCGCAACTCCTCGATCTCTTCCTTCACCTGCTGGACTGTGTCCAGCTCTTGCTTGATGGCAACCATGTCACGTTTAACCTTGAACACAATTCAGGATTTTTTGCTGGACACTTAATCGTGACATTCAACATATCCGTCACCCATACTTACGCCCTCAAAACGATCGATGCAACTGCACAATAAATATTAAATTAAAACGCCGTTTGTTTATTTAGCAGAAATAATGGTGAAATCAAGGGCACTATGGAAACTAGGTCGACTATTTTAAAGTTGGTTATATCAGAAAAAAGAGGTTAACGACAAAAATCGTTTGGTATATACCTCGGAGACTTCACTCTGGCATGACTCGACGCTCTTGGTGAGCTCCTGCAGCTGCGTTCTGATCTCGCAGAGAGCGACCGTGGTCTCGAGTTGCCGGTCGCCTCGCTGTAGCTCGTCCAGCTTGGCCGACAGATTCATACTCATCACGCTTACCTGTCTTTGAAGGCTGCCAAAAAGGGTAACTGGATAAGAATAAGGCTTTCCATTAAATACCCTAATCCTAACCCTTATAATATCAAAATATAAGCTTTTAACAGAGAAATACTGTAAGGTATTAATTAGCATCAACACAAAGAACTTATTTACAACCTAACATTTCATATCAGCTACTTATCTGCAGGAATATTATACGTATTGGCAAAAAAAGTAGAGGAAATGATAACTAGTTTACATAAGAGTTAATTTCTCTAAATATGTACATTATGAAAACCGTATATCATATCATATAAAACGTTATTTACTTGTTACTTGTATATAACCCGCAACGGTTAAGAAATTAAATAATTCAGTGCTTTTAAAGAAAGTAATAAAGGAGGTAGGGATTAATCAAGCGAGTGACATGACTGTTTGGTGTGATGTGTGTTTGAGTTACTATTCGAGGAGAGTTTTTCATTACATCCGTAAATCGGAATGGCGATTTAAATTGTTACAATATTTTAGCATAAAATGTATCTGCAATTTTGCATTTCATTTTCACGATAGCCGTAATTACGCTTTAACCAATTAGCGCTTGATTACAGTCAAATTAAACAGATCATTCCGCTACTGATTTAACTTATATTTACAATTATTATTATAATTTTCAAGTGTCAAATGTTATTATTAGCAATTCGATAAAGTAATGGAAGCTTGCTCCAATTTTTACGTTATAAGGAATAATCTAATATAAATATATATACACAAATGTACTCGTATTTAGGTACATTTAAATATTTTATAACAGTAGAGGACTTCCCTGTGTTACTGGTGTATGAGAAACTTACGACTAAAAATAGATATGAATAATATTAAAACCTATTTAGAGACATTTAGCGTGTAAGATCCTAATATTTTAATTTATCGTTAAATAAACGTGAGCTAAAATAAATCCTATAATGTTGTTTGTGCAAGTTTTTTTACAGTGTGTTTTGGTATATAGATGTGTAATATTGAAATATATGAAAGGCCGATAACGACATTTAGCGCGCTGACAGATTCATGGAAAATGTCATTAAAAATGCTTTTTTAATTCATTATCATCATCATCAGCTTATCTCGGTCCACTGCTGGACATAGGCCACCCCTAATGAGCGCCATCGCGATTTTTTAATTACCATAGAGATATTATATATAAAGTAGGGAAGACATACGGCTGCCTGTAAACGGCAACGTCCGACGGTTAGAAAGAGAGAAACGATCGCGATACCTTTTCTCTATCTCTCCCTATCTCCCTACTGACGCATGCGCAGCAAAAGAACCGCTTGTTTTTCCAATAATGAACTCAAGCTAGCGCTACCTGTGCATGCGCGAGTAGAAAGAGACAGAGATAGATAACCTTATTTGCTTTCTCTTTTTTTCGATGGACACCTTTTAGGATGGCTTCTCTACTCTATATATAATATACCTATGTTAATTACATGTATGTACGTATGTACCTACAGCTACTGACTATAAGACAGCGTGTCAAATTTGTATACAACGCAACCGGGCACCAGTCACTTCTATCTAATATAAAAACTGCTTGACCTATATACTTTCAAGGATCTATGTGTCTTAATATTTGATAAATAATAATACTATAACATTAATTCTATAAGGATATAACAAAAATACGCTGTTCCGATACGACGACGACTCAGTCGGTATATTGTGGCGCAAAACGAACTTTGTAAATACATATAGAAACATATATAGGAGTACAGAATCCTGAACAGTAAAGTATGTAGCATCTCTGACTATTAATTTAGGTATGTATAAATCTGAGATTAATAATGATAAAAGCGATACACCTACAAAATGAATCTGACGCTGGTAAATATTATTATTCGATAAAAAAAACTTGTTAAGCAAACGTCAATACTTTACTCATAAAAAAAAGAAACAGAACTATGCAAGACGGGGTAATAAAATCAACATTTATTTCAGAAAACTAGAGGATTAAAGACAAACATTTGTACTAAAATATCGAAAAATTTATTGATATTATAATTATAGATTAACCCGTGAATATATTTCAAATAAAAAACGCTAAATTGGATATAATATAATATTGTTAAGGAAAAAGTTTAACTAATGTAGGTTTCTTAAACGATATATACATCACTTCATGAAAACAACATAGAGATACGAAAGTAATTCCAAAATCAATAATAAAATCATATTGGACATGAATGCTAAATATATATACATAGATACTTTGATAATGTGTGTCTATATAAACAGGTAAGCTGATTAACATCATGCGATGTTCTATAAATGAGTCGCGTAGTTACCAGAAAAATCCATAATTCCGTTTGTATTGAATATTAGTATCTCAGGGAGCTTTTAAGAAGCATTACAAAGGATCACGCTGTCAATTCATTTTATGAGAACGGTCCCCTTATCCTTCAAAGAACTCCTCCGTGAATGTCGTAAGTCTTAAGCCCACGTAGTCGCAAACAGACGGCTTTAATAATATATTTATCTTTTATCTTTGCTGTTTTTTTCTGATAGAAAATAGAAAAACACACGGATATTTCTGTAATGAATATGGATTCTTAATGCTGCAAGAACAATGAAAGATGGTGAGCCTATTGGTCGTATAGACTCACAGCAAGTGCTTGAGTGGTCTTAGACTATTCAAAGATCGTTCGGCGAGTGTTCTGCTATATCAAAGAAACGTTTAAATGTCGAGAAGGTAGGTAATGAGAGCCTCTTATTGCTCAGTGTGCTTCAGAGTTCCACTAATAGTGCTCCACTGAGAAGCTTACAAAGTTCCCTGGAGCTTTCGATAGCCTTTGAAGACTGTTTTTATGCAAAAAGATTTTCGCAATGAAATGAAATGCGCAAAATAGATTTTCGCATTTTACTGTCGGGTGTTTTATACCTAGAATCTTGAAAATACGATTTATATATAATTTTTTCATTTTCAATAAAATAGCAAGTCGTATGGCGCGACATAATACACACAACAATTTTCTTTTAATATGGCGACCAAATCGTATCCATCCTCGTGTAGCACAATTACAGTACATATTGCTGCGTTAAATTATTTCTGTTTTTCATTTTTATATGCATTCTTCTAATAAACGTCGGTATTTCGATGGCGTTTGACTGTTTCAAGGCAGTTTAAATATTTGGGTGAAAAAAATTCTATTGTTGTGAGTTAATCAATTCTAAATTGACGTCACTTTGTTCCTCATCGGCTGGAAGATTGGGATTACATTATATGTGATATTATTACAAGATGAAGTAGGATAAACTTAGGTTTTTAGCTTTCTTCGCTAGCCCAGGAATTTCGTATATTAAATAATTGGAACTTCCTTTAATAAAACCACGATATTGTTGGGTTGGTCACATTAAACCCAATGCTATCGTGATCATATTAAAGTGTCGACGAAAGTCATGAGGTTGTGGATCAGGTAGATCATTTTTCTTAATTGCCGGAGAACTTGTGATGTAATATGCAAACCACTTACGGCACCAAAACCTCTGAGTTAAAAGTTACTCGTGTATATATTGCTCTAGAACCTGAGGCAATTTGATGCTCCAGTAGCAGCCAAAGACCGTAGGACGAGTTAAATTACACTGACCTATTTAATAAATAAATTTTAAATTCGAACGTATTTTTCAGATTTAGAGAGATTAATCATTTTTGTTTTACTTGTGAACATAGAAGCAGCGGCAGAAATCTGCCAGAATCGCAGCACGTGAAAATCCTTGTCTTTGCCTCCTTCTGTGGGAAAAAGGCGTGACAATTAAGCGTATGTGTTACTTATTTTTAATGTAAAGTAATAATGTTATAACACGGCTGTAACTCCTCGAAGCGGTAGGAGTGGAAGGTAGTACTCCCCCATGTTTAACCAGTTAAGTTTGAGTCTCACAATTGAAACGATATTGGACCTACTAATCGGAATTTGAAGTTTAAAGAACCCAACTTTCATCAACCCGGAGTCGAATTCAGGACCTCTCGACTTGTGCTTGCTATCACTCCACCAACAAGGCAGTCAAGTTTCATGTATAGAAGCTATTTACTACTAAGTTATAGGATGCTTTTTATAATATGTTCTTTTCGATTTTATATTTTCTTATAAGCGTTTTCGTGTCATCGGCTCCATGGGTTTTTTCCAAATACCTTTCTTATATCCCAAGTCTTATGTCAATCCATGCTACCGCTTCGACACTGTGTTGATTGACCATCGGTCAGTCACGAAATCTTCTTATATTATTCTCGTTTGGTATAAGATTAGAGTAATGAAAAGTTTTATGCTTATCTAATTGCTTATAAATATGTTTAAAATTTACGTATCTACTATCTAACATCCATTTTATTGCTACCTTATCAACAGAATTTCATATTTATGTAATATTTAGTATATGTTTTATCGTAATATTTGCATAAAGTGCGAATTATTTACAAATGTACGTTCAATAGATTCCGGGTCTCAAAGGCAAGCTTTTGATACTATTCATAAACATCGAGAACATTCCATTTACCTAATTCATCGAAATTCGCATGTAGGTCGTAAATACCTGTTATGTTATATAATAAAATATTGAATTTCGAATGTATGTGTTATTATTACAGACGAATACTTAATTATCAGTGCCGCGTAGCTAATTATTGTTGAATTACGACGATATTCGAGACACAACGGTGAGAAATTGAATTGTGCAACAAGTCAATAATTATATGTTAAATTTGTAAGTATCAAAAAGATTTCATATAACAGCACAAACAGAAAGCAGCCATGAAAAGCGTTTATTTATTTTGACAGATAGTAAGTGGTGAAGGATGTTCACGTTGTGTTGTGACGCAAGTGGCACATGAGCGCGGCGCGGAAATTGTTTAACGCTGAACACTGCAGTGGATCTCTGGTAATGGCTCCCACTCGCCAACTTTACGACCCACTCTTACACATCTACACAGTGGCGAGTGTAGTGCCAGGCTCGCCCCTTCTGTACGAATCACTGGGCGCTATAATTTCTACATTTTCACAAATATCCAATTGAACACCGTCCTTTTAGTTCTCCGATACCTTAGAAATTACAATCTATAATTTTTTTAACTTACGCGAATTATGTTAATTAAAAGTAGAAACCATTAATCAGTATGAATTGAAGAGTACTAGAATAATGGAGATAATTATTAGTCAACGAGATTTTTAGACAGGGAGCTACTAAGAGAAGTATTATTTTAAATTAAGATAGTCAATAGTTACCAATTAATTAATTAATATTCTAGTGAATACACCAAACTTTCAATGTTAAGATAAATCGTAATAATTTCTATTTATATTACAGTAACAGAATTGTTCTTAACCGTACTAAAGAAATCTACAACAATCAAAACACATCACGGTCACAAACATGCAAGCAATCCCTCCTTACTCCGTGGTAGGTTCTCTATTCGGAAGTGTCGGATAAAATGAATTAAGGTGTAAGCGAAAACGCTGTGCTCGACACGGTGTCATAGCGAAAGACAGTAAGGTCATGGCCATCGATTCTAATGTACGCAACTGTACGGTGAGCTGTGGTCCGATGTTATGGAGAAAGGGAAAGTGAGTGATGAATCAGGCACCGCGAGTCGCATCGTTTATATATCTGTAATACGAGATATTTGGGATGCTAAGCCAAGGTGAAAAATGTATAGACACATCGACACACAGATTTTCATGAATCGACAATGCAATGAAGCCAATAGTAAAGGCAGAAAGCTAATGTTTTTCGACATTTCTCTAGGGTCACACGTACCTAAGTAGAAGTTCCCTGAGTGTTGCTTCGTCCTCCTCCGTCGGCGCATATCGTGTCAGCTTGCCGCCGGCCTCCCGGGCCACATGATCAGGTACCACTGTTACAAAACTCCTCGTTTATTGGGGTTGCTTCGGGTTCGATTGGTCGTTACTACGTTCCTACGGCGACTAAGGCTCACTCTTCTGGGGACATTATCGCTAGTGATTACCATTCGGCTATCAACTGTCGTGCATGTGGGGATGGAGTTCGAGCCTTAAAATGCTCATAAACGTCGCGGTCCTTACGAAAATACAAGAAGCCATTTCAATGGATATAGATTTCTATATTTAATTCGAGTTCTCACAATAAGTTGGGCAATTCTATTGTTTTCAAACCGAATCGTACTTCTGATCGGCAGTTTGATTCCATTCCGGTACATCTGTCGCTGTATTGTGCGATAACGTATCGTACGCATAATCGGACCAATAATCAACGACAAGGCAAAATCTATAATAATTCGGGAACGAGGTAAACATGATCCTGTCGTCAATTCGTTTTTACGAACTGCGAGAAACCCTTACGTAGCATAAAATCGAACCACCACCGTAGTATTGCCAATTAGCGCCAATGGCCACGATAAGCGGTGCCCTAATCAATTTTGAACGCCTCAACCAAATATATTATTAATATGGTATAATGACCAATTCGGTTACAACTTTACCTAATTTCTATAACGATTCATTAGTTATTAGCGCATATATTGACGATGAGTAATCAGTGGGATAATATTTGACTTGACTCAGTTGCGGTACAGGTACGCACAGGTATTTCCAATCAGGCACATCATTAGCTATTGAAATGGAAAATTAAAACATCAAAATAGGAATAATATTACATTTTGCAGGTAATCATTGAATGGTTTTTCTTTACATCCGACAAAATGTACGTCAATTATTTAAGTGAGGATCTCCTATTTACAACTATCCATTGGATAAGTAATTACATATGTGATTATATACTTACTTTTTACGGACTGATTGATAACATTAAGCTTGATGAACGTCTCAAATAGTATAAACTATCACTCATTTTCTTGTTATAGCGCCGCCAACCGTTTCTAAAACGTAAGCGCAAAGTAACTTACTAATTATCCTATATTCTATATAACTCGTATAGTATCATTAAAATATCTTATTCACTGATTACAGTAAAAACTTGCACTAAACTCGTTGGAACTCAGAAAGGTATATGTATTGAAAATGTTCAGGATTCTTATGACGACATAAATATGCTTTTTATAAATGTACACATATTAAATAAGTTGTTTAGACGATGTAGTAAAATTAATTACAAAAGCAACTGAACTATAATTAGAAAAAAAAACGACATAACAGGAGAGAAACAAACACGGCCGGGATAACACACATATTCCTGCAGGCAACTCGACTTATCTAACTTTACTCTTTATTTTACATCCTAATTATACATAAATATTTTTAATTAGTGAACATTCATCAGAACAGCCAACGGTTATTAGTATTTAAAACTGGAATCATATAAAAGACACGTTCTTAAATTATCTGTGTTGTTGAATGTTGTTGGTGTCGGTTAGGTAATGTTATGTATGGCAGACGTTATTGTTCAGGAAGCTATAAAAAGAGCTGCAGCCGTGTTTGTGTCCGCTCGAACAGAGTGTTTATTTATTTACCTGAAATTTGATCGATGGGTGAGTACAGCGGGGGCTCGTCCCCGCCGGCGTGTTGATGCTCCAGCAGGCGATGGCACGACTGTCTCATGAGCGCTCTCGACACTGCCAGACAAAACAAAGCTGTTATATTATAACAGCTTAACATAACGCTACGTCTATATATCCCCGAAGTAGTAGGCAGAGTGTAGTATAGTCTCGCGGTTAAGCAGTTTTATTATACGTTCCATGGAATAGGGGGTGAGCCTATTGCTTTACACCGGTGAAGAATCCATATTTCGTCATATTACTCACAGTGTAAAGTTCAGGAAAACCCAATAATACTTTGCCCGACTTGAGGCTGGAACCCAAGTCCTTTTGATTCGCAATCGCGCTTGTAACAATTAGACCAACGCTATTGGTTGCATTATCATAAACATTTCGATATTCGAAATAATATGACTTCGTTATTCCAGTTGCCTATATTTTCTGTATACAATATAATAGAACTAATTAGCCGTCATATTTTATGTTAATCACCTCCATTTGCACTCGTCAAAGCTTATATCAGCATGGCCATGTACAAGAATTATGAAATAACAACATCGTTACCTGTTTTCTAGTTATTGTCATTTGACTACGACCGATGGCAGTTTAATCGACGACATTGTGCCTGAAACAATGATATTTGCGTTATAAAATAATAGGGCATTAATTGAAATTAAAATTAAATGAACGTATATATGATATGTTAAGTATATAAGCGAATAGAATTTTTTTGTTAGGTGTACTGCAAATACAATAAAAGTATGATATCTATGCACAATTTATATGAAGGCCCCTTAAAATAGAGCGACTCTCCGAGTCGCAGACAAGACTCCGAGTCCAAAGCAGCAGAATAGATTTTGAATGAATTTATTTAGTTTTAATTACTAATAATAAAATATTATATCCCAAACAGTTCTTTTAAATTTATTAAATGCACTTTAGAAAACATTTGTCATTACTTTGATTAAACCTTAGTAAACAGGCACACTTCGGCCTGCAACCGGAACGTGTATAAGAAATAACCAGTAGCTAATATTAGTTAAAACTGTGAAATTTCTGATTGAGTTTCTAAGATCGGAATATGTAAATAGAGGAAGGAAAGAAAAATAATTCATGTATGGACGTTTTTATACTTAAGTGCATCGTATTCGTATTTAGAGCGATAAATCAGGCAACTTATAGAACTGTACATCAATTATGCACTTAAACTTTAACGCGAACAGAATACTTTGTGTTTCGTAGCACAGAAATATTCTAAACTAAATATTCACTTCTGTTTTTAGTAGGTATTATAAAAGAGTGTTCTAATTTTGTACTATTCAATGGAAACCTTTAGTTAATCTAGACTAATTAAATTTAAATTTGTAAAAGATTTAAATGCACTCGAGTAGTCGCAAAAGCAATAAAATAAAAAGCAATACTAAAGACGAAAATGGAAAGAGACAACAATAACAGCTTTACAGTAAATTCGCGAACGAAAAGCGACAGTCATTGGTGCAGTGTATACGAAGATGGGGATGGTACAGTCATTAAGATTGTTCATTAATGTTCGATCCAAGTATGTACATGTAGAGAGAAATTTGTCGGTATGCGATTATGCTAAACAGGCCTGCGGGGCGGAAGGGCCGCGCCACAACAATAACGTTTTCGACTTTTCGTACTAATGACATCGATAGCAACCCATTTTGTTACTCTCGTATCACATTACGCATAACACACTAGCGCGATTGTTGTACTAAGTGGCCAAACCTTTGTTATGACTTTTATAACGCCATTACCTAATGTGATGGGGCCGTTATCTACTAAGACTGTAACACGGGAACATGGGAACATGGTCGCCGTTTCAAAAGTTAGAACTTCACATTCTGTTGATTGACTATTTCACTTGAATAAACTACCATCACCAAACCTAACGAATATGTACAGTTCAATATTTTTCCATATATTAGACGTAATTATATACGTAGAAATCGATGCTTACTTTGAGATCTGATGGCTGTATGTAGAGAAGTCCAAAAGTATTATTATAGCGAAGATAAATTTATTACACTGGTTTCGATTGCGCTTTGTCTCAAACAAATACTAGAGCTTATGACACAAATATTATATATGCGTGGGAACACAATCCACGACCCTCGGCTCAGCAGTCGGGTTCGCTAATGACTGGATCGTCGGGTCAGTCGTATAGTTAGTTATATATTTTGGGAATTATGTAGATCATTTTTAGTCGAAAAACTGAAAAGCTTTGCGTATTTGTAGAAAGTGATGAATGTAGAAGAAACAAGTAACTTCCGTAATAATAGATAGGAATATCTTCCACTCAGTGCTCTCTGCTTATACTGTAAAGGTTTTGGCGCGCTAATACAATAATATTTTTTTCCAATGTACAATTGTCCTTTGTTAATAATGTTAAGCTGTACATTTTTTACGTCTGTTATTCTATCACATGTCCGATAAATCTTCAGGTACTCTGCAAAACGGCAATGTCGAAAGACATTGTGGAAAATGGAAAAGAATAACTCTGTATCGCCTGGTACGTCTCAGAGAGGTAAAAAAATTGATAATTTACACAGACAAAAAAGCGAAATAAAAACACCATATTATGTGTAGAAACTTATGCCGTAGTATAAATGTTAAATTTTTAGAAATCTCGCCTCTTTCTATCCCATGCCGTTTAGTTGGTCGTGTAACCTTATACATTTTTTTAACTTTTTTAAAGGCATCATATTTAGCGCTCTTCCGTCACCCATCGCACAACTGATGAACAATTTTACTTGTATACCTTTTTATTTTTATCAGGCACACGTCGCCAAAGCGATCCACGCGTTCTATAACAATCTATAATATCGGTTTGTATATGTTGGTGCTAAACCACAAAAACTGTCTTACTTCTACGAGGAAATGATACTTTCTCAATATTATGTTGTAATTTTAGTTTGTATTGTAGTAGTAGTAGTTAGTTCCTGACCGTATTCGGCCACAGCGACTGGGGACCAACTAACGAGAGCATCGTTGGTGCGCTCTCTTATGACTGACATAACCGATTTTTGCAGTGAATGTGCGACCACATTCGCTGCATGTCAGTA
>DWJK01005024.1:0-11466 GCA_018248815.1 Croniades pieria auraria
TTTTGGACGTGCTTCGATTAATGCAAATTTAATTTTCACTTTTATACGTAGCGAAGCACGTACCGGGCCGCTAGTACCATATATATTGTTATCAAAACTTACAACAACATGTATGATGTATAAAAATGCCTTGAATGCAATATCTACATGGTATTAATACGCTAAATGTGGTGCCCAGCGGCGGTGCGCGTGCTGTCGTTCGGCGTATGGGCGGTGGTGTCGTGCGGGCGAGGCCTGCGGCTGGCGTGCGCGTGGCGCGGCGAGCCAGCGCCGCGTGCACGCTGGCTGCGCGCCGACCGGCCCGTCACGCACGACCCCCGGACGCACCTCACACCGCACGGCCACCTCGCTATACACGGCGAGTATTATTATACCAATCTCACTACTAAATAATACACTGTGGTTGTTCAGGATACTAATATTTAATATATAGAAAGCATTGTTGTTTCATTTATCTATTTATTTACTATAAATTAATAAAAATTTGTAAAAAATTAACAAGAAATGACACGTTAATTAACACAATGATTGACTATTTTCCTGATTCCAATAGCAGATTTTACATAATAATTCAATTACTTACTCGAAAACCTGGTCTCAGAACTATTTCCATGATTCCTACTGGCGGACCTTATTTATATCTCCCCTACTTACCAACAACCCTGATTTCAAGTTACCCGTCTTAGCAGATCTCTTAAGTGCTCGACGCCCTTGAGATTCAATTCAGACTAATCTTTTGTAACTGATACTCCACTTCTAACAGAAGTAGACGCATCAACCAGTGGCAACTACACCTGCTCAGCCCGCAACGCCTACGGGTCTGAGGAGGTGACTTACCGCGTGGAGTGCGCGGCGCCGCCCGCCGCGCCCGCCCTGGCGCTGGAGCGCGCCTCGCACAGGGAGGCGAAGCTCACTTGGAGGACCACGCACCACCCCGCTGCACCACCACACGGTAAGGGACAAAGTTTGGACCGACTCGTGAGCAAGTGGTTAGTGAACCTGGTTGATAAGCACCTGGTAATAAAATACATAGTTTAGATCGGTTCGTGAGCTAGCGGTTAGTGAACGTGGTTGTTAAGTCGAAAGTCATTTCCACTTTGGACACATATTTTTTTAATGAGTACAACCATTGGTCCTGGGTCTAGGAGTAAATATAGACATATAAATGATAAAATTATGTAACGGCTTAACTCGGGTGGTTTTTCGGGATAGCCCGACTAGTTTCGGATCTATCAGAAGTCCTACTTTATAAGCTCCCACAGGTCGCCGCGGCGACCGTCTTTATTGAATTGTCTTATTTTGCCAATGAAGACAATATTTTTCTTCGCACAAGTATTATATTTGAAGCATTGCTAATTATCTTTTTACATCGTTATTTGAATTTTAATAATTCGCCTGCACCAAAAACTTCCAACCATTTGAGAACTGAATATTTTAGTAGAAGAAGCACGTCGACGTTTCACTCTCTCTGTCTACCCCGTAAAGTACCTGGCGTGAAAAAATATTGATAGTAAGAAATATAGTGTTAGTGTAATTCTACTGTATAACTACTGGAGACGTCTCGAAACACCGTGGTTTTAAACGCATAGCTTTGTGTCTTAAAATAATTGTGTTTGTTTAGGGACAGCGTCAAGCCTTCTATCAGCCACTGTAAATCAGAATCTCACTTAGCAAATCAAACATCTCGAAACTCGTCTCATTTACTACAGCTAAACGCTAAAATTTAAATACCAACGGAATTTCAGCTTTGAGACGAACAGATATTCATCATATATTTGCAGTACTGACTTTTAATTGTAATTTCTGTCACGTCTGTAATCCCCGAAGGGGTAGACACAGGAATGTAGTATGTATGTTAGTTATGTTTAAGTCCCACAATGGAATAGGTGGTAAGCCTATTGCCATACACCGGGCACACATCCAGACTCCGAGTCATTACTAGAAATTCTTAATTAGAAAAATCTAATAGTACCCGTAACGGGATTTAAACCCAGGACCTCGCGATCGGCAGTTGCGCTTGCAACCACTCAACCAACGAGGCAGTCTAAACCACACAAAGTTGGAAAAAAGATATATTTGGCAATAAGTGGTCTCTTTTCTCCTCATAAGGGACCTAGCGTGACGATACATCAGTAATACAGCATTTTACCTACATAGTTTTTTTGTATAAGGCAAGGTCTAAAAAGTGCATAGATTCTCTATACGCAGTAGATGCCAGTATACACGGTACAGAACGGCTACGATACGGTCCAGTTTGTACAGAATGGCTTCTACGCACATTAGCTACATGCTAAACAATTGATTTAAAGAACAGTAATATCGATTAAATTCCACATTTCTTTTTATGAAATAATCCATCGATATTATGCTACAGTTCAAATAGGACCAGAGGCCTATACACTAGCATCGACGTTTAAACAGTGAACAATAAACGTACAGTCAAGTACACAAACTGTAAACACAGACCTTACTATCCGTAAACAAGCGACTGTTTTGCGTATGGTATTTCCGAAGCACTTCTCGACAACAGTGTACATGCAATACAATTTGTATTGATTGCTTTGTTGTTTGTCTTAGAATTATATTTTTCTCGCTGAATGTATTACCGAGGAAATGTAAATTGCATACTATTAAATGAAAGAGCTGATTGACTTCCTAACGACTAAACAAAGTAACTGGTGAAACGTGGGATTATACTACACTCCTCTGCCTACCTCTTCGGGGATTACAGGCGTGAAATTATGTTTTTAAAATTTATTTATCATTATAAAAAATCTACAGTGGTTCAATCGGAAGTAATTCAATGAAGTTTAAATTATAGTTTTCCTGAACGTGTAATATTTGTTCATTAAAATATTGTTTCGTAACTTTTCCCTGACCGTTCTAGTTTTATTACTCGCCTTCATTTAATTAACATAACAGAGTTTTCGATTCTTTTTTTTTGTTTTTTCCATGTTGTTATTTCCATTGGCGAATTTTTAAGTTAGTTTTTTTAACATTGTTAATTACTTAACGATAAGAACTATTTGACATTATGCTTTTATTTAATAGGTTTCACGATCTGGTGGATACGTGTTCGCGACGATACCTCAGATGGTTCAGAGTCAGGGTCAAGAGGAGACGAGGAACGGAGGCTGGAAGCCGGTGGTGAGGCTAGTAGCGTGGTGCTAAGGGCTCTCTCCTGTGGAGCCACTTACTCCGTTAGAGCCGTCGCCCATTCGAGGGCTGGACCATCGCCATCTTCCGCACCATTGATGGTCAGAACGAAACCTCCAGGTAACCCAGAATTCTGTCAAATTTCCTACACATCATTTTTTACTTTACTTATTACGACTATACTCGTATAGTTATATTATTGTATCATCCAGCCAAGTCTTTTAAGGGTAGGCTGAGAACACCGAGCGCCAAATTTTTCTATCTTAACAGTCCGAATCATTCTTCTGCATATATCATTAACATAAATATAACTATTTTATCACATCCTTATAAACTTCAATATTCGTTGCTTATTCTACATAATTCTAGATGGCAGGCTTATATTTGAATCAAAACTACTCCCTCAACTATCATCACATTAAAGTAAATATTTTAAAATATTACATATTTGCCTAATTTTTTATCCCATCCAACGGGCATCATGTGTGTGTATATTATATGTCCGATACAAAAAGCAAGCATAAAAATATTTAAACGAGGACCGAAACGTGCCCGGTCTACGAATCACGTATGGAAAATGCCGCTCCGCGTTAGAATGTCCGAAACCGCGCATTTCCCTAACACATTCAATGGAATTTGTAACCTGATTCAATACATATTGACCGATAAAAATGCCGAAGCTCCCTCCCCCTTTCCCCACCCTCGCACTCACCATAACAGTATAGACTGAAACGTGAGCTGCATCACAAACAAACGGAGTGATTCGAGTGTATTTTGTATCATTTTCACACTCCAAAAAACCATCAAGACTTCTTTTATACGAGTACTTCGTTTTAATGTTTCATTTCCTGTCCTTCAACAGATTGATTAAGTTTCTGTTACCTTTGAGAAGCGAGTGAGAGTGTATTGAGCCGTTATTATAAAAAAACTGAATTTTGATTAATTGAAGCAGAAAAGCTTTTGATCATCATCATCATCGTCATTATCATCATCATTATCATCATCATCATCATTATCAACAACATCATTATCAACAACATCATCATCATTATCATTATCATCATCATTATCATTGTATGGTATTAAAAATATATACAATACAAATGTAAGGTATAGTATAGTCCTTCTCAATGTTTCATTAACACGTCGTACAGGTGTATACTGGATGCACCTGTAATTGTCATACACCTGCTCAATGGTACTATGATGTAAATTTTATTATTAAATGTTTCATGAGTATTTATACACATGATTAAAAATGTACCGGCTTAACTCACGTACGTTTTTCGGAATGGCCCGACTAGTTTCGGACCTATACGAGGTCCTTCCTTCCTCATGAGCTCCCGCCGCTTGCAGCGAGGTCGCGACAGAGTCTCCGCCTAGTCGGGCCACCCCGAAAAACATACGTGAGTTAAGCCGGTACATTTTAAATCATATCTATAAAAAGTTTGTTTTATGCATTTTTGTGTTAGTCTTAAAGCACAAATTATGTTAACGAGCTAATTTTAATACAATTTAATTTACTCCTGAGTAGTGATTTGTTATGAAAATGATACATAAAGATTATTTTTACTCTTATATCCGTCCTCACGCTAGGTCTCCTACGGGGCAGGCAGAGAGGATGGAGTACAAAGTACCTATAACCTTACAGACCGTTCATCTTCTCCATTCATCAATCTTCACATCATTTTTAATATAATTTAATATAATTATTAAACGCTGCCACTTCTAATCCGTTCGGGCGACACCACAATCATAATCGGACGACATCGAAGCGTCCATTAGCATCGCGGAACTATCACTTGCGAACGCGTTGTTACCATACTTGTAACGTATCTAGGGACACACTCGTGCAATATACTATATCTGTATATATAATATGCCATGTTACGCTTAGTGGTGACATACACGTAAGTAGTGAAACGTGGGATTGTTATTGTTAAATAGGTCCAAAATTTATTGAAACACAGTCTTAGACTAGAGGTTCAGAATTTAGCCTTTCGCTCTGCATGTCCTGTAATGACATCGAAGCGCGATTCTCTTTCCAAAAATGTGCCTTTTGAAACTAAGTATGTAACAGTGAAGAAAACATCATAAGCAAATCTGCACATTTTTGTATTCTCTATGATGTTTTATTTAGCATAGCAAGCAGGAAGACGGACCACCTGCTGGGAAGTGGTTACCTGCCTCGATGGGCGATTGCAACACCCAAGAAGTGACCAGTGGTTTGCCGGCTTTGAAGGAGGAAGAAAATGTTGTCTAAAGCGAGTGATCTGCGCAAACGCACATTGATATGATAAATCATCAGTATACTTCCATTGGTATCTCAACTTAAACCAAAATAGAAAAACAACGATTATTTAATAAAGACAAATATATTCAGACTTGAAGCTACCGATAACTACGATATCCACAGCCCGTTTATCACTTGTAAAGGACAAAACATTTTTATACCTCTATTTCCTTAGACGGTGGTCACCCTACACATAGAAATGCAGATGTAAGCAATAGGTGTGAGTTTCGAAGCCCGCCACTAAATCACGCTGGTGTCGGAAGTGGGTACAAATGATCCACAATTGACTGGTAACCGGTATGGCTGGTGTTCGGCGTAAACCTATGGTACAGAAGTTCGTTTGTTGGAGGATTGTGTAACCTTTGTTTCTTCGTGGGGTGTTTTATTGCTTTTTATACACACCTTTTTATGTCCTTCTCCGTTTCCATAAAGGTTTATTATCAAAAAATTATTAATGCATTTTTTACTTCAACAGACCTGCAATCTTTTAGGCTAGGAATATTGTTCTGGAAGGCGCCACAAACGTGCAGGCGTATTGCATATTATAGAGTTTTTTTCTCAGCTACTAACCAATAAGAATTGCCCCTGAACTTTAGTGGTCTATAGCTCATAGATTATGAACATGATCATCAGCCAGTTTTCTTAAATTACTAGACACCAGTTATATTTCAAAGCATTTCTTGGGATTGGTCACACCGGTATTGTTAACATACCCTCAGCACAAAATATCAACTTACCGTTAATTAACATGTGTATGGAACTGTCAATATATATGTGATTTAAGTCATAGTTTCTATCTAAAAAAGTCAAGAGCCCATGAACACTACCGCCTGGTACCAAGCGGATAGTATGTTCCTTAAATCAAAATATTCCATAGCCCTTTTATGATTTTCACCTGGAAGCGATCGAATCGATGTATAGTTTAGTGTTAACAAATAAAGCATTACTCCATCCAGTAGAGTCCGCGACTCACGTCCGTTAGTTTCGAGCGTACACAGATTTAAAGGACATTTTTTCAATTCAAAATGGCGTAACTATTACAGGAAGTCTCACTACGAACGGTGTATTAAAAAACTATAGCTGATGAATTTGCATATGTAGCGTATCTTAATTCTATAAATACAAACACAAAAAAATACAAACTACCCTCAATCCAGATAAATCGACTAACAGGTAATTCATCATTGAAATGTGTACCCGAAAATCGAATCGGCGACCCTTGGAAGGGAAGTTTGGATGCGTTAATGGCTATCACAAAATTATCATATGGCTATACTTTTAATATTTTTCTTACATTGCAAAGTTTTTCAACGGTACACCGCTATTTACTAATGGTGACAATTTTAGTAGATTATTTATAAGAGATAACTGCCGTGTATAGTATTAATGCTTTATATATTTTGTGTAGATATCCTTGACTTTTCGATAGTAGGTATTTAGGTATCGCTTACTTATATAGTTTTATCGCCGACGGTGGAACAGTTCCGTGTGGAGGATATAACTCGGCGCTGTAAACAGACAGTTAAAGAGTAAAGTTGTAAATGGCAATAACTTGAAAGAGGTCTGTAATGGGATCTCGGTTAGATATCGGTTTTATGGTGGCTTTTACGATTTTCTACGTGAAACCACGGGCGAGGCGCCGAGGTGCGGCTGTTGCGAGATTCGCTAACGTATCCATATACATATATTTTGGAAAACTCAATCCTCATTCCAAACCAAAACTTTTTCACCCTTTTTGAGTATTTATGCAAGTGTATAAATATATATTACGAATGTGACAAGAACATATAACGAATTAATTGTTAAGATATCTGCAGGTAACAACAATTCAGGAGGGTTCATGCTATCACCACATAACATACAGTTTACGATCGTTCCAATATTCTTCACTTATTACAAATAGTTAATTTCTTTAAATAAATCTTTATGACTAGACATTTATATGAGACATTTTTTTGTGTTCTGCTGCATAAATTATATATCCATTACGACACAATCGTAGACCGGATGATAAATCAAATAGATGGTAATGAGTGTCGGATTCTAGAAACACATTACACTCCGCCTTGCTTCGAAGATCTTAAGACTTGCACCTACATGTCGTACGTTATCCATGGAACGAAAGACTCTAACATTCCAGACACCTGTGCCCCAGAAAAACGATACTGGATTGCAGGCATTCATTTATATACGCTTGTAAGTGATGAGCACCACCCACAGAAAACAATAAAATCCAAGCAGCAATATACTCTTGAATTTCTATTTAACGACTTTAATGCCGTATTGTTATCCACTGCGACTGTTTATTGGCTAATTACATGTTTTAACGTTGCTAATTCAATTTTCAAAGGTTGGCAACAGCTGCTAATTAGGTTTGTAAATCTTGGGTGGTAGATAATATTTTGATTATATTAAGTGCTTTGCACATATATATGTATATGCCTGATAAAAAAATTATTACATTTCTCTAAGATTTTAATATAATTTTTTCACTTTATTATAAGTTACATAAGTTTAATCAATGTCACAATAAAATGAATGGAAGTTATCACTTTACATATAGAAGGATTCAAGTGGTGCACACGGTAAAAATGGTCAGGTGAAAAATTAAGGAAACGTGACAAAAAGGCGACGTTTTAAAAAAATCTCATCCACCTTCATGTTTGTTTATTTTCCTTATTATTTTGTTATGACACAAATCATAATCACGAAATGTAAACTGCACATTATTATAAACGCCGAACAATTAAACTGTGCAACTACTGATGTATTGTGTACGCCAATTGAAGATAAAAAATTCTTTAATTTGTGAGGTACAAAAATACTTTATCGCGAAATAACAAGATAAGAAACGCTTCACGTAAAGGATAATGTTTATGTTTGATAAAAACAAAGATGCGATGTTCAAAGAATACTTGATACTCTTAATTGTATTCCTCAGTCTCTCCGTAAGAAGGAAAGAGGTTTTTAATATTATCATCTAGCTTCCATTACAGATAGATAAATTGGCGAGCGCCTGTCTCTATGTCAATATCGCAGCACGCATGAACCTTCTAGAACAAAAAATTTGCATCCTAACTGCTATAAGACAGCTTCGCGGACCAAGTAACCGATTCTCATTTCAATAGGTGAATATTCAACTAGGATATCCTTACAGATAACAAACATGTCACAATATTAAACAGATCTACCCACAAGGAGGTAATTTATTCAGGAATTTATGATAACACGACAGATTGAAAGAAACGCACGCTCTTATAAGGTGAGTGATTAATTGTATTGAAAACATGGCGATAACAATTATGTATGACGTTACTCCTCGGTGAGATAACTCCGCCGTCTCCATATCTAGCTCCGATAACGAATATTATGACAATATATTATAATTTAAGAAACAAAATATTAATAAATATATACCTTCAACTTGTTACTATTCAGTCGTATCACGTACATTTCTATAGAAATAGTCTACGTATTTTAGATTTTATTTTTATCCATTCCGTCTTATCCTCATTTTCCTTTACATTGTCACAAATACACTTTGTTAGCACAAGGTACGTCCACTTCGCTCGGATGTTAAAATGCAAATGAGCTACGGTACTCGGCTACATTTACGTTATCTTGCTAACTACCCACATACGATTTTATTTCCTATCGTGGTTTTTTATTTAAAAGTGATAATCTTAACCTGATCCTTCATACTAGTATTTACCTTTAGCATATTTTATACTAATTATATGATTAAAATAAACTATTTAATTTGGCAATCGTGAACTACATAATTAATATTTCCTTGAGGAAGATATAACTTAAACGAAACGGACGTAAATGAGTCATTACAACCTTTTTTTTAAGTTGAAGGTAATAATTTAAAATGAGTTATTCGCTAGTTGGGGCGGCCGGTGCTAATGCAAAACATAAAATGTTCTAACTAAATGGATTTTGAGCCAATAAAATTATGAATTTGAGGATTTATGAGCGGACTTATGTATATTACGAATAACTTTTGTCAAATCTAACGACAAATTTTAACACAAGGTGTAACCTGAAATCGAGCAAACGTCAACGGACTTTAAATTCGAGTTAGTCAAATTTTATGGTACCTACTCGCGCAGTCGCCGTCCACAAAACGACGACCTGTTTGGTATGAATGGATAAACTAAAGTTGGTTTACTACGTACTAAAAAGCGTATACAGAAATAACTCGGGCAATAAATGCAAGAGTTAGTGATGTAGGTAACATTTGGATGGAGACGGGTCATTTCCATTAATGGAAGTCAGCTAGGACTCTGTTAAACGAATTACATATTTTAACGACTCTACATCGAAGAGCGTGTCATTCAAGTTGTTCAATAAGGGACCTAATACAATAACTAACTCGCGACCGTAATTGAGAAATAAAACGTGTATTTTTAAAATAAAAACATAACATCACGCCTGTAATCCCCGAAAAGGTAGGCAGAGTGTAGTGCACTCCCACGTTTCACCAGTTACGTATATGTCCCATGGGATAGGTGGTGAGCCTATAGTCATACACCGGACACAGACCAGACTCCGAGTCGCTACCAGAAATGTCAAGTTAGAAAAATCCAATAGTACCCGACCGGAGGATCGAACCCCCAACTTTTCTATAAACCGCTCAACTAAAATAATATGACAATTATTTATTAAATGTCCACAGACAGCCACTTTATTTATATCAAAACAAATTCTATACATATCGTTAACTCATGTAACTGTCGCATATAGACAAGATAAACTTTACTCGCTTATTGAATGAGCTTCAGACTTTTTTGTAGAAAAAAAAGTACAGCTACGAATAGACTAGCACTAACAGGGGGATACTAAAATAGCATTGGATGGTAACGTTCTGCCGTTAGACGCATCATTACTCGCTGAACAGGGGATATTTCCTGCGCTGGTAAGAAACAAAGTAACTAACTATCACCAACTGTACTACAAGAGTCCTTCACATTTTAAGAACTTTGTTCGTGACGTTTTGTTAAAAACTTATATACACATTCAACGGGTCCAAAGTTTAACACCTCCGCGGTAAGATATGACAATATATTCAAATCTTATTTAACTAATATTCAATATATTTAGCTGTTACGTTAAATTCTGAAGAAATAATAGTAATTTCTCATAAATCTCCATTTTCATCCTAATCCTTTTATACATGGAATTCTTCCAATTTGCTTTAAATCCCCAAATCTAAAGACCACATAAGCCAAGCCAGATCAATATCTAACTACCACCATGTTCGATGGTTTGAACCACGCAATCTAGCATCTTGTAGACTTCGACATCTCTCTACAGAACCATTTTTATAATCTGCCCATTTTCGATGAGTTTTGATGAGACTGTGATTTGCCCATTGAGACAGTTTCTCCTCCTTACCAGTGTTCGGACCCGACTAAACAATGGATACTTAATGTACTGCAATATTCTCTTGACTGTACTATAGTCATAGGAAAGAATTTTGGGTACCAGTACCTGATTAGTTCTCTTTTGACATTCATTGAAATTTAAAAAAAGAATGGTTATAGCAATTTTCCGTTACAAATATACAAAAGAATGACCCTTTACCTTACCTTACATGTAGTGTGCAGGTATGCACAGGCAAAATATTAAGAAGTAACATTTAGAAGAATTGCTCGTTTGATTGTATTTAGAACTTCTTAATTCTGTAATTATACAGCAAAGTAAGATATATTACAAAAAAGAAGCGATTATTAGAAGAGAAAAATATCAGGAAATTCTGACTTAATTATATTCATTTATTTTTAAAATTTGACAAAGAAATGTCTAATGCATTATAAATCGACTGTAAAACTAAAAGAATTTTATCGCATGATTTCCACTAGCTTTCTATCTGACCAGTCACTTACAGTTTACAGTTTAATACTGTTCGGGAACTTTGACAAGGGCTATCTTGTTTACCTGTCCAGAATTAAAGTTTAATTCTCAAGAGCTGCCGTTAAGACGGTTTAGTTAGTTAATTTTAAGGAGTATAG
>DWJK01005025.1:0-11465 GCA_018248815.1 Croniades pieria auraria
TGTTACAAAACTGTTTCAGAAATGTTTGATAAGATACACATTATCTACTACTTTAAAGTAACTACTACAAAATGCACTAAAGAAATATTTTGACATAATTAAATACTAACTATCATAATTAAATACTGCTTTGGCACCTTCTCAGAGTGATATTTTGTAACTGACTGATCAATAAATATTTTATACAATAGAAAAGCAAAGAAATCTTATTAATAAAAAATTATATAAAAATTTCTATTGAAAAATCGAACACATCCCAATTCTGGACAGAATCCCTCTCAAAACTCATTAGTATAGATGTAAATAAAAAGATGAAAATAAAGCGTAACGAGACTCAGAGAATAAAATAATCATTGAAATTTACATATATTAGACTACTTCTAAATTAAAGGTTATAAAAACGTACTGATCTTATTTTATATGAAATTAGACGTTACATTCCATAACTGAGTATTTTTTTATATACATACTTTTCCAGGGCTTTATCATCTAATGGTTCTTTTTCGGGTTCATTGGTAACATCTTCTTTTTCGGTCATAGTTTGATCACACTGAGACAAATATTCTATGCGCTTAAATTATAAGTAAACAAATGATTAAAATAATCTACACATATTAGAGAAATTCCATCTCTACACGAAACAAAACTACACTGTAAAACGTCAATAATGCGAATATTTTTTTTAGATGTCTAATCAAGAAGATATGTACAAATACAGCCAGTTAAAATTCTTATTGTTCTACCTTGTATATGAGTGATGCGTGCAAGATATGTTATTCAACGATGATTGCTTTTATTAAAAACCAAGTTCTGTATATACATTTAAAACTATAAGTTTACGATCCAATATTGTGTGAACTCTAATTGTAAATAATTATCAGGGATATTCAATATACATTGATGCATCGAATACACTTGATGTTCATAGTACGATGCATCGAATCGACCCGGTGTTTTAAAAAGCTGTTGATTTACTCGTCGTATGGAAGTATTTACATAAAACATCTAATCATTAACAACCAGCTAATAATATCTACTTATTACTGTTTTAGTTGATCTTGAACAATTTAGAAATCATAAATTTAAACTTTTACCTTTTTTCGTTGGTAGTGTGTGTGCTGTCGGCCGTTTAAGAAAAATCCAGAAATTAACATTGACAACACTGCGCGAGAGAGAATCAAAAAAAGTTCGTTTGTTTTCTTACTGATCTGTCATAGTCGCAGTGATCTTTTAAATTACATTTATTTTTATTAGGGTTAAACTTATTTAAATTCAATGATCAGTAAGCGCGAAAACCTAATATCTGCTTATTATTTGTACTTTTTACAATTTTAACAAAAAATATTGTCGCACTGCCTTTTTTTAAATAAACAACAATTATATCAGCAAAGGTTTGCATGTAATGTCGTTTTTTTCTTAGTTCGTTGAACAAAGATTCCTTGTACATCTTTTAACACACAATGGACTTACAAGCACGGAAAGTGCTACTGTAAAGTAATAGATAATTTAAAAATTTTAGTTTGTTTGTATGAATTATCAAGGGGCTGACTACAGCTTCATATAGCAGTGTTATAAAAAGTACTAAGAAAACATCGGTGATTCTAACCGATGTATAGGAAAATATCGATGCATTACTTCGATGTTTTTTTTTTTTTAATCGACCCATTAACATTCCACTGTTGTTCCACTTCAATGTATTGTATCGAAAAAAAACATCGATGTATTTTCTAAGCGGGTATCCCTAATAATCACGTTGGTCATGATAAGCATCACCTTCGTAAATAACTTCATTGTTAAATACAGGTTTAATGGCATATAAAATGAAAAAAATTGAGGTATATCATGCTAATCTGTTGTGGAATATATGTTTTATAAAATAAATGTTATGGAGAACTTTAAGTCGTGCAGGTTTTTTCACAATGTTTTCTCTTGCTGTTACAAATGGTTTTAAAATAATTTATTTATGTATGCTATGCAGATTCTCATATATAGCAATCGACGTACCGTAAATTACGATAATGTTTTGTTAACTCCTTCTATTTTTATTTCTAGATAAAATTATTCTAAAATTTGTACGGTATCAAAATTCATGAATCCATAACAGCAACAATTTAATGCGGCTGGTAACTTTTATTACGCGTGGAGAGAAACGTCAGCCACGTTATTGTCAACGTAATTTTATTTCACGGCTTTCGATTTTTCGATTGTACTCTCATCAAAGGTTAATATTTCATTAGCTTTTGAGAATTCTGTTTACATTATACTCGGAAAAAGCTTGGCTTTGCCAGCTGTTTATACTGTACAAATAGTTAATAACATTTTCATTCAAGTTTTTATCCTGTTACAAAAGAAATAGGACAACACTTCGAGTACGTAACTTTACAGACAACTTTGACGATTTTCAGACAGAATGGCTGCGAAATTACTTACGGTGCTATTAATTGTTGCTGCTGCCGTCATGGCTGACGACGAGCCAGCCTTTGCGAAGTTGCTGGTATCAAAACAAGTTCTGAACAAATACTTAGTTGAAAACATGGACATCTTGATTAAATATACGCTGTACAATGTGGGTACCGCACCTGCTGTGGACGTGAAGCTGGTGGACAATGGTTTCCACCCAGAAGTGTTCTCCGTGGTCGGTGGGCAGCTGACAGCGCAAATCGACAGGATAGCGCCGCAAACGAACGTGTCACACGTCGTCACAGTCCGGTCCAACAAATACGGCTATTTTAACTTCACCGCTGCCGAAGTAACGTACAGGCCCAGCGAAGATTACACTGACGTAAGCTAACATTGTCTTTATTAAATCTAACAATAATTTCTCCCATATGGTGATAAGATTTACGCCTCGTAATAACTCGTTGCCAGACCACTTCTATACTAGAAACAATCATTGAATCCTAAGAAGTAGCAACACACCTATGATCAATGACAAATAGATACTAACTGTACTGTACTGTGATGTTAATATAACATAATGTTATAATACTAGCCAATAGTCCTACTAATAACAATTACGTGTATTTGATGAAACTGACATAAAGAGAAAGCAGACCTCTGCAGTCCTCTTTAAAGTCTGTTCAAATCATAACTAACTGCATGAAGTATGATACTTTACACCTTCACGCAATATGCACCACCTACCCTTTCACACATAAATGTAGAGTATAAATGTAAAGTATATATGTATGTACTACCATTCCTACCACTATGATTGGGGCGATAGTGGTTTTGATAACAATGGCTATCAGCTAAGTAACACCTGACTCAATTAAATACCAATTAATAATTACTGTTATTATTAATATTTTGTTTGTATGGTTGTGTAAATACTTTTGTATAGTTTGCAATTTGTTGGAATATTGGAAAAAGTAATGTGAAATAGGTTAGTTGTTTTGTGTGTAGGCAGTACCTTCCAATACAAAAACTTGAATAAGTATTGTTTTATTGGACAAAATTTTGTTTATGTGTTCCAGGTACAATATGCAGTCAGCAGTTCTCCTGGTGAGGGTGCCATCGTCGCATTTAAGGACTATGACCGCAAATTCTCATCGCACATCCTTGATTGGACAGCATTTGCAGTTATGACTCTTCCCTCACTTGCCATTCCCTTTGGACTCTGGTACTCATCCAAAACTAAATATGAAAAGCTAGCTAAGCCCAAAAAAAGCCATTAGTTGTTTAATAGTGTAATGTTTACAATATACTGCTAATTTGTGTATATTTGAGTTCTTTGTATGAGCCGTGTGAATGTCCTCATGATTCATTACGAAGAAATATCTGCAGAATGTTAAGTACTGTTTTTATATCAAGGAAATATGACTATTAGATATTTTGTATTTATAACATGTCTGAATGTGCCTTGTGTGTCAAATAGTGTTAACATTGAGAGTATCAGGGGTCACCATACTTGTTCAAAAAAGTATATGCTATTCAAATCTGGCAACCTAATTTCTATTTTTAGTATTTATTAACCGTTTGCAATTCAATAAATGAACAGACAAAGAACATTGGCAATGTCCATTCTTCCTCCATTAGTTATATTGTTTCATCTCCTGTAATAATTTATAATAATAATTTATAGGAACAATATGAAAGAATTTTTATTGAAGATTATGTTTATTTGTAAAGTGACACCCTCTATTGTAATGCTTATAGCAACATTAGGTAGTGAATAAACTTGAGGTTTTAATTGAAAGATATTATTCTTTACTCCTCATACTCATATGTAATAATAAACATGCAGAAACCAGCTGAATTGGTATTAAACACTATTTAGAACTTTTGAAGTATCTCATTTCAGTCCAAAAATATTATTCCTCTCCAATTACTGTTTTACTTGATTATTGGGGTTTCAAAATTTGTATTAAGTCTATTATCAAAATTAATAATATAAATAGCTTCTTATTAAATCTAAATTAATATAATGCTTTTTTGTTTATTTTTTTAGGTCATCTCTAAGATTATCAATTTTGGATTTGAACAATTCTATTTGAATATCATAACCTGATTCTTGAGGAACACTATGCTTTATGTAGAATGATGCAAGTAGTGTTAGGTAGTATTAAATATTTGTATTTTTGGAAAATAAGCAAGAAGAGAAGGCGATACCGAAATGCTTTATTTGCGTGCGCTGGCGTAATGATTAGTAATAGATAAGTACAAGATCCTACAAAAATATTAATTGTTAGTAACACTAGAAAAAAGCGCTTAACAGCACATCTTTTATAAATAAGCCACAAGAAGGCGTCATCGTCATCAGCCTATCTCACAGTCCACTGCTGGATATAGGCCTCCCTCAATGAGCGCTCTCGCGCCCTGTCCTCGGTTTGTCGCATCCAGCATCTACCTGCAGCCTTTCGCAGATCGTCATCCCACCGGGCCGGAAGGCGTCTTACACTACGTTTGCCGAGTCACGGTTTCTACTCCAGGCAACGCATACTCCACCGGTTGTCGGTTCTTCGGCAGATATGCCCAGCCCATTGTCACTTCAGCTGATTCTTTGAGCTATGTCGGCGACATTGATTCTCTGTCGGATAGTATAATTTCTGATCCTATCCTTCAGAGAGACTGAACATAGTTCGCTGAGTGACTTTGAACTGGCGGACCAAGCGCACCGCGAGTGTCCAAAAGAAGGCGTACATTTATTAAAAATTAAAAGTTAATTTACGAATATTATTGTAACACATAACATATTAAACCTCACCAATGATACGTATTTCAATTTGAAGACAATACGAAGATAAACTTTCTCTTTCCAAGCATGTTATTTGACCGCACACATTACGAGACAATGTAATATTATTCATTAAACCCTGCTCCAGTCTGTAGTACCAGCGTTCCTATTATATTGACCAATCTGTAAAGTACCTACCTGTGTGACTTCCTTTAAATTATACGCGGTTAAATCCGCAGAGCAGAATGATTCTTTTATAATAAAGGTAAGTCGACTCGCCGTCTGCAAACACATTTTCGTTTAAACGGTAATACGCGGGCCTTATACGTAATAATAATTGTTTAGTAATAACTCCAATGCCACGATGCAACTAGTACAATAAATACTAGTTTCGCGCACTCTTACTTCTACCCAAACGAGAACCACGCATTGAAAAAATTATTAGATTACATCATAGAATGGAACACTAACGGCTTGTCGTGAAGTTAGGATAAAAGTTTAAAATTTACCTGTGAAATTTTTTTTTTATCGTGATGTTTTAATTAGTCGGTTGTAATCTGTTCTTGAACTAATGTGAATGTACCTACATACATTACTAAGTTATTAGTATGTAACAGAATAGAACTGCTTATTTGTGGTTTAGGTATGTGGTAATTATAAAATAATAAAAAAATTCCAATTATTAACAACTGCATAACTTTCGTTATTAAATAACTTTATTCCTATAAAAGTAAATATTTATTACTTATCGAGAACATAGTGCCAAACTTTGATACAATTATAAGATGAAGCTGGTAGGTAGGTACGTACCTACAATTCAAAAATGTAAAACTGTTGATCTGGAATGTGAAGTGTTCGAATTTTAAATTTAAAGGAATATGATTGCGGACAACTTCTAATTTACGAGTTATATCGTGGTAATTAACGTGTTCCACGTTTTAGTTTTCTTTCAAAATTACAATTTTAATATATGATCCGGTAGTCATGAAATACATACACCATTCAGTTGCATTACATAATTAACTTAATTGTTAGTAGCGTTCAGTTAACGCTATAATTAAAAAAGTAGTTAATTAAAAAGGCTTATAACTAGTAATCGAGTTAAACGAAATGTCCTCAATTGCTATCGATTCAAGTATTAAAAGACCTTCAATTTATGAAATGTTTAGTCAGGTATTTAACTGGGGGAATATTGCATGAAACACGTGTTAAAATGTTATAAAGTCTATAAAAACAAACTTCCTAAGAAATTCAAAGCATTATTGGTGATATCCATAGTTTTTGGAGTAAGTACCAACAGAAATAAATCGTTTTTATGGCTGCAGCCCTTTTTACATTCCACTGCTGTGTACGCTCTTCTCTCTCAACTTTTAAAAGCCAGATGAATATACCGTCATATTGTTCCAATGCAGGTTGCCGAAAATACAGTGTAGTTACTAACTTATGTGTGAGATATATTTAAATTACCAATTAAGGGATGACGATGGCTTTACCACGAGCAGCCACCATCCAAATGCCGGCCTTGCTTGTGATAAATTTGACTAATCATTTGCAAATTGCTACGGCGTCTAGGCTACGAAATTTTATAATTTGAACTTACATAATCTACATACTTAGTTATTCGCCCTGGCCAAGTGCAGGTTGGGAGACTTTACAGGCCTTTAACAATTATAGAGTACTCTAAGGTGTTCAGATTTCCTCACGATGGCTCTAGTGTTGCAAATTGTTTCCTTAGGCGACGAAAGCCAGTTATAATCTGGTGGCTCGTTTGCCTATTCATCACCTTACGATAAAGCAAGTGATAGGTATTTAGTATTTTAATTTAAACCTAATTGCTACCTAATGAATCATTAACTGGTTCGTTGGTTAGTGAAAATGAATGCTGAACCGGAGGTCGTGAGTTTGATTCTGGGTGTAAAAAAGTATCTATATAAGTATATATTTATATGAATATCTGTAATTTATCCACTGTCTGGAAATAAATTAGAATTTGAAATCAGTTTTACATTTCAATTTAAAAAAGCGAATTATTGAGAATGTATAAATATGAAGAAAACAAGTTAATGAACAGCATTAAGAATTTTATATTAAATAATCTACCGCATTTATGTGAGGTAACGTAACATCACGCCTGTAATCCTTGAAGGGGTAGGCAGAGGAGTGTAGTACACTCCCACGTTTCACCTCTTACGTTTAAGTCCTATGGAATAGGTGGTGAGCCTATTACCATACGCCGGGCACAGATCCAGACTCCGAGTCACAACTAGAAATTCTAAATTTGAAAAATCCAATAGTGCCCAACCTGGGATTAGAACCGAGGACCTCCCGATCGGCAGTCGCGCTTGCAACCACTGAACCATCGAGGCAATCAAGTTATATGAACTGGTTTTTAAAACGCACATCCATACAGATTTTCGCATTCACATTTCAAATTGTTCGTCGTATTAGGTATGTGAAGCGGTCATTAACAGCGATCGACGACGAAGCGCCTATATATATAGACAACTGTGTTGAATTTAGTAAACACGCCCGGATACCAGGTGTTTTTGTACTTTAAAATGGGGGATTTAATATCCAGTAAGCGGATGACGTAATATTGTTTTGCTCATATAATGACAGCGCTTTTTCAGTCATTTGGTACTAGCAATTAAGGCCAGGAAAATTTCTTTGTTCAATCAATTGACAAGCTGTCAAATACCCAAGGAAAATTAGTCAGCGATACTTTAGGTAAATTTAAAATCTAATGACTTCCTATTATTAGTGTTTATAAGTGGCTTTGGAAATTTTTTCAAGTTTGCCAATGCTTTTCTTATTCATGTTTCTTGCACTTTATGTTTTCCCCGTATTATATTGTCAGACAACTAGCTAAGGACAAATATATTTGTACCGACGGACGTAGTCGTTTTTTAGTAAACTCAAACAACATGCTTGTCTAAAACAGATAATTTTCCAAAGAAAAGTCAAGGTTAATAATCCAAAACTTATATATATCATAGAGTAAATTCCCAACTTCTTGGAACACCGTTAAGAAACTCTTCAGTGAAATATGCACATTTTATATTACTTGTATTTACATTACGTATCACATTTACACAAATGTATGGATAGTGATGACGTGTAAGTTAAAATTTTTATCAAACAAAGGTTTTATTACTAAACACTATAGAAATACATATTAGCCAGCAACACACGATGGAAGAATTAACCTAAAAAATCACTTCTTTATCCATAAAGATCCTCAAGAACTATAATAAACCAACAATGCGCTTTCGATAGGTCGCTTATGTTTATCGTTTTTTTTTTTTGAGCTGTGCTAAGCAGATCAATCGTTCACTTGTTCCTCAGATAATAGTTTCCAATCATTTTATCGTAATAAATATAAACAAGCTATTATAATAAACTCAAAATCTATTTTCAATCATATCGCATTGTTATTCTCTATACATAAATACATAATCTATTAGGTATCGAAGTATAACCATTTAACCGTAATATAATATGGAGTAGATTATACCAATGAACAATTTAACAAGGACAGACATATGTACCTAGAAACATATCCAACACAAAGTACGAGTCAGCACGAATACGGTTACAATGCTAATCACACAGCATATTAATATAATTATTATCATATTTGAACGCGTTTGGTTCGCTGCGTAATATAAGGTAACGAACATTGTATAAGATGTGCCCCAACATGTTGAAAGTATGTACCTTTCACTGCATGAAACACATTTGAGCTTCATAAAAGTATCGTAATCACCGAAACCGCATAACTGAAGACGATCATATACGATCTATATATCTTTAAAAACTTTATAACAGATGTTTTTGTACAAGAGTACGTTGTTGCTCGTCTCATTTTCAAATTCGTGTAAATGGATAGTTAGCAATCGAAATAAACGTTCAAGTTTAACTAAGGCAGACCACGGGGGATAAATAAAGAATAAAAACAATGGTTATTTTTTTAATTTTTAATTGCAATTCCGACATCGATCACAGCAGCAACTACCAATAATGTAATTTAAAAAGGCGTATATCTATCTGTCTTTATCTGTGTGCAAATAATCGTGCAGTGATAACACAATCAGCCAACAGTTGTTGATACTCAGTATAAAGGTTTTCCATTAGTTATTTGAAATGATAACGACTGACATCAGTTCGTTGACAACATTTTGGTATAAGTGTATAAACTTGTAATGATAAAAAAACTTGGAAATGTCTTATTTTTATAATTAAATTACTTATAATTTTATTACATTCAAGTAAATACCAAAAATCATTATTATTATCAAAAGAAAAAAATTTTTTTGGAAAAAATAAATAACGAACGTGACCGAATAGAATTGACTAAATACTATCCTTTCACTATCCAGTGCTTCGTAACATTTTATAAAATTTGATAAAATCGGATTCAAAAGTTAAAACCGTATACTTTAACAAAAAAAAAAATATAGTAAAACCACTTTTGTTATGACATATGAAATTGATTACCGTTCTTGTTTTGGAATCAAATCACAAAACTGACTTGAAATTTAACATAAGCTGCGACTGTTCTTTACAATTTGATTAGCGCTATGAGCATAATAACAAAAATATATTATATCCATTTATACATATACAAAGAACATAAAACTAATAAATTAAAATGTTACAGATAACGAATTAAAGCAAAACATTAGACAGCCATTACAAATCACGTAATATACATTATTTACATATTTAAAACGACTACTTTATATATTATATAAAAATTTAAAACAACAATTCCTAATCGTATTACGTGTAAAACATATTTCAGTTATAAGCAAAAGTAAGGGATCGTTAAACCATGCAACACATCAAACGTGAAAAGAAGCGGCCACCCGAGTATACATAACAAAATTATGACACATCTTTTCTCTTTCTCTTAAGCAAGATAAGATGCTCATATTTCTTTCATTTTTCATGGATAGTTACCTTTTTAAATTATGGAATTTAAGGTATTTCCATCACTTTCAAATTGC
Organism: Croniades pieria auraria; assembly: GCA_018248815.1. Lineage (NCBI taxonomy): Eukaryota > Metazoa > Arthropoda > Insecta > Lepidoptera > Hesperiidae > Croniades > Croniades pieria. The sequence continues at coordinate 10,186 of DWJK01005025.1, forward strand.
GTACATGGTATTGTCGTAAGCGAAACAACGTAGGTTAAAGCGATGATCCCTTAAGAAAGGCAATTTAATCTGAATTTAAACATAAAAAAAAACCCACATGGTCTCGACACGCCGTAATACAATGTAAAAAATATGTCCACTTGATTTGATAATATTCAATCCGTAATCTCTGCTTACGTCTATGGGAAATAGGCGTGACAATATTTGATTGAATAACAATTTAGCCCGCAAAATAATACAAGCGCCTATATTTTCTATTGAAGTGATAAATGGCATGACAAGTGACAACGACACGCATTAAAAACTGATCAATGAATATTCGTTAAGGTTTCTTTATATTTGAAATAAAATTTGGATTATAAAAGACATAATATCTAGTGACCAACGTATTACGACCTGCCTATAACTGCGTAGGTGACCAATACATTGGAAACAGTAACCGGTAATTGAGATAATAAACATCATCCAAATGGGGAAAGATGATGCGAAAACTCTAACAGCATTTAAAAGTCTGTCGACATAGCGTTTTACAATAGTATTTTAATTCAGAAAGCTAGAAACTATATCTATTCTTGTAATAATCAATTTAATCGACACAGCTCATGAGCTGTGTCGATTGCGGCTGGTGCATGACGATGAACAAATGATGAGTTAATAGCCGATGATTCAGACTGATCGTCATTCCGTAATAATGATGCGTATGGAATTAGGAACGCTAGCATCAACTGAACAGTTCTATAGAAACAGTATTCGGAATGTACATGTGATGACCACATTTACTATATATATATATATATATATATGTATACAGAACTAAATGATTCTACTATTATGCTAATAATCTACATTTATCAAAAATTGCACAAATATCCAAGTGTTTTAATACAGTACAATATATCATACTAGAATGTTCTTAATGATGCCTAAAAATTATATACTTTGTTCAAAACCTACCCAGCTTTCACCTTTCTATCGAGACATACTTGTTGTAATTAGAAATTTTTTTTTTTAATAAAATGTTCACATATTCTTGTTTAAATCAACCTGCCCATAGAATAAAATTCCATAAGAACATGTGATCGACACACTTTTTCCTTATTTTTTAGACTATTTAGATCTATATTTTATAGTAGTGAAACAAATATTTTAATAAATAAAAAGAATTTTAAACTTTTGTTTCCCTACCATAAAATATAGGCCTAACAGTCTGAAAAATATAGAAAAACTATGATGGTCTCATGTTCTTGAGGAACTTTATTCTACGAGCACGTCGATATGTA
>DWJK01005026.1:0-11462 GCA_018248815.1 Croniades pieria auraria
GGCTTTCTTAAGTCGCAGGTCTATGCGAATAAGCCGCAAACCACTGCGGCCCTCAAAGACAACATAATCGATGCCATCGGTCAAGTTCAGCCTGATTTATGCGCCAAATTCATCAAAAACTGGACCTTCCGAATGCGCGCCACCCAGCGAAGCCGCGGCGGCCATTTGAATGATGTTATATTTCACTCATAATGTCATTGATAGAGCTCTCAAATAAAGATAAAATCCTATTGATATCTCATATACAACTTGTTTTATTCAATTTTAAAATCAACCCGCCCTTAATGGAAAATCCTTTACCTAAGAATATAAAGATATTTCGCAGTTGATGTTCTCTGCCTAACCCATAAGTGAACTGGCATAATAACATAATTTTTATTCATATTGAATTCATTAAAAAATAAATTCAATAATTGTTTGCAATAAATCTAGAAGACCTTTGGTTCGAGATAGATTTGAAAAGTTCAACTGGACTTGGGAGAACAAATCGTTAACTTAATAGGTAAGTTGCTCTTTTGAGTTTCCTGAACATAACTATTGTGACATAAAAGCAAAATATTGATCATAGCCTTTGCTTCCATCATTATTTTGCTTTAATCAATCTTTATGTCGCTATTAAAAACACCAAAATTATCATTGACTCAGCTTTATCTGTATATATAAAAATTCAAGCCATGTAATATAATTTGGACATACAATTGACAAGTTTGATAAGATAATATATAAAAAATATATCGCGAACGAAACATCATAGAGATATTATATATAGAGTAGGGGAGCCAGCCTAAAATGTGTCCATCCAAAAGAAAGAGAAAGTAAATGAGGCTACCTATATGTTTCTTTCTACTCGCGCACGCACAGGTACCGTGCGCGAGTAGAATCTAATCGTCTACCCCCAAAAAAGGAGAATGAATTTGAAACATTTAATTATTTAAAATGTTACAGATGAAATTAATTCCTGAAAAGTAATATTATAGTATGTTATTTATATCATTTCGAAATTCATAACTATATTCTTTAACGGTTTGGTGAATATAATAAGATTAGATATATTTTGGTACGATTTATTAATTAAGTTATAACTACTTCAAGTTTTTGAATTAAATGTCATAATACCAGTAAACTCGATATTTATGAGTTTCGCGATGAACAAGACCGTTGATGTAATGCTCAAGAGCTTCTTTAAGAACGAAAAACAGATTTATGTAAGAATAATATAAATCTTTATTCTAAAACAATAACGTATACTTTGAAACTATCAAATTCTTTCTGTGCAAAATCAAAACCGTCTTTTGTAAATGTCGTGTCTGACATTGATAGTTACAAGTTGAAATGCCTGACGTTTCCACAAGAGAGTTGTAGAAACTATGTTCATGTGCCATAAGTAAAATAAAAGTATTCATTAATGGGACCCTGGATATTATACGGAAATTATGTGTTTTCGCTTGACAGTAATCAATACATTCAATGTACAGAAATATTAAATTAATGGGTTATAGAATCACCGGTTCAAAATGCCTTTCCATTTGTTTGGGTTTGACTTTCGTTATGGGTTGCTTCCTAGCTTCCCTGCCTATACAGAACGGTAAGTGAAATGTAACGTTTGTCACATATTATTTATAATTGAAACAATGTTTGTATATCATCTATAAATCTTTAAATCTTTTTTTTTTGAGCAGAAATGTAATTAATTATTTAGGAAATTAAAGAATCCAATAATAAAATCACCTTTAAGTATATAAATGTATTTTTACGTGAGTATATCAATATATTCTTCTGTTATTGTTGAAGTAGTATTATTAAGACATATATAGCTTCATAAATTTATTAAAACTTCATTATGTTGCCTTAACTTCTCAAAGCTTGGAAGAATCACTGTACTCTCTGTTTTTGAGACCTGGAAAACTTTGAATTTCCATTTTAATCACTAAATAAACCGACTTAACTCTAGGCCTATGTCCAGCAGTGGACGGAAATAGGCTGATAATGTAATGAACTAGATATTTAAAAAAAATATGTGAGTCTTGGACTAAAATTTTATGTTCCTTTGCTTTATCAAATATTATGTTTTATCACACAACTTTTTGAGTTCACTTTCATAATTATTGTTGATACCTATGACTGCTTTGTTGCAGAGACATGATAATAGATTGTCAATAACTGTCTCATGCTGGTAAAATTTAAACCAGTTACCCTCAGATCCTTTTTGCTGGGCTAAATGTAAAACAATATGTGTTCTAAATGAAATTTAAAATCTTTTGTTTTGTTTTAAAGTAAATACATACTTAATGGTATATAATAATGTCAATTTTGTCTAATCACGAAGGTTATTAATAGAATTAATACCAGACATTGCTGGCCATATTTTGTGTATGTCAAGATAAAAGTGAACATGACATAATTTGTTATAATTTACAGAACGCGAAGCATTACCAAAGCCTGTGAGGCACCAAATATCATCTAGAACAATCAGCAAGAAACGTCTAGCGATCTTAGTTCCATTCAGAGACAGATTTGAAGAACTTCTAGAATTTGTACCTCACATGTACAAATTTCTGAACAAGCAAAATATACCATTCCATATATTTGTAATTCAACAAATAGATAATAATAGATTTAACCGAGCATCATTAATTAATGTGGGTTTTCTGTATACTAAGAAGGACTATGATTATATTGCGATGCATGATGTTGACTTACTGCCTTTGAATGATGATTTGAAATATGACTACCCAGAATTGGGCCCAATACACATATCATCCCCCCAAACACACCCTAAATACCATTATGACACATTTATTGGAGGCATTTTGTTGATAAAGCGGGAGCATTTTGAGTTAGTTAAGGGAATGTCAAACAATTATTGGGGATGGGGCCTGGAAGACGATGAGTTCTATGTGCGTTTAAAAGAAGCTGGTTTGAAGGTTTTCAGGCCAAATGTCACCACCGGACCAGATAATACTTTCAAGTGAGTTTGATAGGTTGTTTATTTTATGTAGGTATAGAAGCATTTATCTGATTTTTGTTATTTATTCTATAGAGATAGTTTTCAGACCTATGCGAGTCAATCTCAAGTGGTCACTGATTATATAGTAATCTAATAATGTTAGGTAATTTTTGATGTCAGTTTGGATACCATCAGAAATTTGGATACAGAAATATAAATGTATAATATGATGCTAATCATTTTAGTTCGTTATATTTGCTTTGAAACTTGTTTTGTTGGAATATATTAAAAGGAAAATCTAGACCACTGCTTGGATGGTTGTAGCAAGAACAAAACGCAGCATAATTAACAATTGTAATAGGTCGAAGAGGACGGAAACATGATGATGTTTATTACTTTTGCTTCATATCCACACATAAAACAAACACTTGCGCTCGTGACATAGGTTTTTGTCTTCAATAAAAACCAAACGTACACACACAGGTTCAGTGGTCAGGGACATTGCGCGATGGACTGACGGCTCAGGCGAGGTCAACAAACATAATAATGATGTGAGTACTGGTTAATTGCAGACACGTGCACGACAAGACGTACCGCAAGCGCGATACGCGCAAGTGCTACAACCAGCGCGAGGCCACGCGGCGCCGCGACCGCGCCACGGGGCTGCACGACGCCGCGCACGCGCTGCGCGCCACGCACCGCCTCACCGTGGACGGCTGCGCGCTCTCCGTGCTCGACGTGCGCCTGCTCTGCAATGCCTCCGCCACGCCCTGGTGCCAGTGTCCCGAGCCCGCCAAGCCCAAGAAGAACAAGTAGCTCCCGCACTGTGCAGCCAGTGGTACTTACTGGGCAATCATGCTACACCATGGGCAACACTTATGCTTTACACCAGACAAGGCTGTCAAGCCAAGTACTGGCCTATACTAAATAAAAAAAAGTGTGTCGAACACGCTAAGCCCACGAAGCCCAGATAAATCCTCACGGTAGTACCAGTGCCCCGAACCCGTTAGCCCAAGAAAATCTAATAACATCTTCATTCCTGGTAGCAGTAAACCGAAGACAACGAAAGAGCAGAGATCAAATCGAGGCACTTCATTATTATGTTTCTGTCGTTTCTCGGTAGAATGTGCTAACTTAAAATAACAACTATATTTTGACACGACAGTGCACAGCCAAGTTTTATACGTTAAACAAACATGACAATTCATGACATTCGTCGTCATGACATTCTGTCGTATCGTTTAAGATATATGAATTCATTCATGTATCTCAAACGATAGGATTATTTTGCAATGTAAGAAAATTTTGAAGAAATATTGTCAAAACTACAATTACAAGCAATGATTAAGTGTCGTGAATTCATTGTACATTTTAAACATGATTTAACGGTGGATACAATTTTTTTTTAACTTTACAACTTGAAGGGGATGATGTAAAAGATAAAAATGCCGCCAAAACACATTGTGTACTGTAAAGCTTCATAACACTGGCTTGCACTAAAGTTTGGTTTAAAATTAACTGTCAAATCCAACCAAAACTAACAATAGTACGTATAACTTGGCGTAGAAGAGTAAAGAAAAGCCGAGGGCATTGCTACCACATATTTGGTCACCCATAGGTATATCACCTTAGAATTTTACTGCTATTATCGAAACAAACTCTTTGGGCTCTCACTCGTTCGTGGTATGTTGAAAAATGTTCAATCGATCGATTCTTTATGCGTAGAGGCAACTCAATTTCATTTTGTAGTGTAAAAAGGGAGGAAAGAGCCCCCCCCCCCCATCCTCTTCCCCTCTTCCTCCCTTCTAAACACGTACTGCGAAAAATTACAATATTCTAGTCTAGTTTGGACTGTTTTACTTCAAGACATATTATTTCTATATCCATTCATAAATTATAAGTCGTATTTTGAAAATGAATACGTATATTATGCATAACCAATATTAGGAGAAAAAAGCGATTATTACCCGTTACGACTAGTGGTAGACAGACAACAAAATTCTGAATATTTCAACTAAAATATCATTGATCTAAAAATGTATATTAACTCATCACATCCCATACATTTGTATGATACTCAACGCATTAAATTGTTTATAAATAAAACACATACGCAAACAAATAAATCGTTTTATTTCGCAGTCAAGCATAACATATAATCTGGGGTCGGTGACACACCAATCACATGAGCTTGCTTGTGAACTGGGTGGAATCTTATTGAATATAACGATATTGGAATGGAAAATATTCGTGGTTCTGGTAATATTTTTCCAATATGTTAATCATATTGTAGACTATCATCTAACGCAAAAAACTGTGAGTTATATTATATAATAAATGTATATAATTGGCATATTACCGACCACGCGAGCGCGTTAAGGCGCGTCTACGCTCACCGTGGCATAAACGACGTTACAATATATTAGTAGATATTGAAAAAGTCAATAAGCTGGACACAATCAGCAACACAAAACATTAATCTTCAATCACATAATTAAAATAAAGTTTCTCTCTTACATCAGATATGAAGCCTAAAAACGTAAAAAGCCTTTACCTAAAACATGATTTAGGTAAAGGTATGTTCACATCAATCCATTCCAAAAATAGATTTGAACCAGGGCCGAAAAGTATAAGCACATTTTTCTATTTTAAGCATTTTTTATAAGTAAGAGCACGTCAGGTCTGTAAGGACGGAGATATTTAGCATTCGGTAAAGGGCCTAGCGTGATTATATAACAATATGTACAAATATATACTAGATGAGAATATAACCGGTAATCTTCGGTTGTACATTTCCAATCACTAACTAATGAACCAACAAACGAGCCAGCCATAATCCTATAGAGGTACTGCCCGATCCAACAGTACTGAACGACATAGGATCCGGATAGGATTAATGGAGACATACCAGTACCATTCACAAAAGTAGTTCACAACAAGCGTAACTATATAAAGATATGTATATTACTTAAGTACCGACTAAACATCGAAAACGCAAACTAAAATAAACTCTTCAATATACCTACATGTACCTAACAAGCGCAATATTATAAAAATAGATCGAATCTAGGAACTTATAGAAATACGCACAATATATGAAAATAACAGTGCTTCATAATCACAGTCCCACACTGACATTCTTCTATCGAGCCATAGAGAAACTACTAAATAATCAAGCCCGGAGTAACCACAAGTCATCTGCGCGATTGGAAATCGTACCCGGGACTCGTTTAGTAATTATTATATATATAATCATTAGTAACTAGCCAATGGGCTAGTCGACTTGATGACACGTATCTTATTTAATCTTAATGTCAAAGATTATCAAATTAAAAGTTTAAAATTAAAACCTTACTCATTTTAATGCAAATAAAACACTAAGCCACATATAAGAAAAAGATAAGTTTAAAACTATTTGTTTTAATATTCGTTAATAATATTTAATATTGCAAATTAATACTCATTACAAAATATTGCAAAACGAAAAAATAAATATGAAAACTAGTTTCGACAATCTGTGATAATATATAGAGTAAAGAAAACTATTACTATTTTATACCATTCGGTATTTAGAGAAACGTTATATATCTAAGAATAAAGAATTATCATTATAAATGAAATATATATTGTGACTTAGTAGACTTATAAAATATTGAGAATCGTACACATATCTGGCATTTCATTTAAAAAAGCTATTTCAAGATAGACTTTATAGAGGTGCACCCGCCCCTGGATATAACTCTACTATGTAAGTGTAACACGACAGAATACGACGAGCAATGATGACGTTCATGCAAAAAGTATAAAAATAATACATAATATTATTGGAGCCTATACTAACAACGGTATGGTGCGAGGAATGAAGCAGCATTAGGCTACATTCACATAATAAAAGAAATAATATGCAACCTAATTGCATAACAGTTTGCTCTTGGTGAGTTAGTTTTATTTGAACGTTACAATATTATTTGACAGAATTATATGGTTGCTTTGTCTATATATATAATTATCTATATATATAATAAAACTAACTGATCGCTGTCTGTAGATAAACGACAAATATATTTAAAAATTCATAAAGGGTGCCTTTATGGAGTGCCTGCAAGAGAACCCAAAACAATGTTTTTTCTTTTTGTCTGTTTGTCTGTATGTTTGTGCACGCTAATCTTATAAACGGCTTATCCGATTTGAATGCAGTTTTCAGGATTATATTGTGATGGGCTTCACTTAACATTTAGAGAAGTTTAAATCGGTTAACAAATAAAGAAGTTATGTCAATTTATTTTTTTTTAATTTACGAAACCTACGCGTACGAAGTCGCGGGCACGGCTATTTTTTACTATATTTACTCTTGGTGATCATAGCAAAATATTCTTAAAATAGTTTTTTAATAGATTATTCACTAATTAACGTGCGTAAAACCGCGGGGCACAGCTAGTTAATCATAAAACAAATGAATACGAAATTCATTTCATGCCACTACTATAGTAATGCTTGCGTTACTATCAAGCATTGCTTGATAGAGTCAAGCTACTAATTAGGCGGAGTTTACATTTTCGTAAACCTTTAATTAATTAGGCACTAAACAAAATGCGAACTAAATACTATAAATTTAGTTAATTATATTTCCAACAGATGGCACTGTCTCACATTTTATAACTACACTACATATCTTTCGTTATATTGTAAAAAGTGAAATAAACATCCTCAAGTTATCTAAACCAAATACACAAACCTCAAAGTATTCCATTACACTAGTTCATAAGTAAAGGACGTGCAGTTCAAACAAGGATTTTAAATACAAAGATGTCTTGCATCACACACACACACACACATATCATTAGTGAGATAGGTAGGACACACTTATAATTTATAATGCACTGTCAAAATCACTATATTGACACATTTTGCTTAAAAATTATAACATGCTTTTGAGTCCGCCGGTTATTTTAGACCAATGGTACATTTAGGCCTAAATCCAGTTGTGAATAACTAATACCCAAACCAATTTAGATTCCAGTCCAACCCAGAACTCCTAGGTGGCTTTGTTAGCCAAGAATATCCTACCCATGACATTAAACACTACTGCCAGTCCGTGTTTCATCTGCATTAAGAATGCACTGTCGCACCTATTTCCCACTGGGATAGGCCGAACTAAAAATGACCGACGGCTAAAATTCTAATTTACACAGGTACACATAATATAATTCGCTATTTACAATCGGTCATTAATGGTAAGTGTAAGTACAGCCGAAAAAAATATCTATCACAAGAACAAAATTAGCGGTAATTTTGTAAAATCCAAAAGCGCTTTCAAATACTAGGCATCATAACATCAAAAAATATTAAACGTTTAATACATAATTAGAATATGTATCGGTTGAAATCATATATTATGGTTTTTCATGATAACTTAATAAGTTTCAGTCCTATCAGGTGCACTTTTATGAGCTCCTACAGATCGCAGCGAGATAAAAAAACGCTGTAATGCCGAAAAACCTATACATGATTTAAGCCGATCGTTAAAAAAATATATTCCGTTGAGATTCTACTGCTAAATATTGTAAAAATTCTAAAGTGGTGAGCTGGATCGGTGGTAATCTTCATACAAAATGGTCGACGTGGCTAAAGCTGAAGTAAAAAAATATACTCATCAATTATTATTTTTTTATAGAAATCAAACGGTTTTGAGCCCTACATTGCGAAGTGGTCTTACAGAAAGTCCATTAAGTAACCGAAAGGGAATTTCTGTACAGAACTTCTATTCATAAATAATTTTTAAGTAATATTTTTCAGTTTAATTAATGTGCATTTGTAACGCATCATACTTTTATGAGAATAAAAAAGGAACTTTCGAGAAGAAGCAGAATTATAAGTACAAATGTATGTATAGATTACACTATTTCCGTTTACTATACATTGAGAATGCGGTTCAGTCAGAATCGCCACCAACACTAGTGAAGCTATGAAGGGCACAAAGATCAACAGCAGATTAACAATTAGAAAAAAAAGTACGGCCCCACTTGAAAATTGATGTGATTTTTATAGAAAAACTGACGTCTACATTCGAAGCAGGGCATATTTTGAATTATTTTCAGGACAGAAATAGAAATTTGAGGAAGAGTTTGTGCTATAGTTGAACCGTAAAATATTACCTTCGACAATATATCATTATGACGTAAACAGAATGAATTCCAAATTGACAAACTTCGAGTTCACACTGACAAATTGCAAATACTATACTTACAATTTATAGACAATTAGTCAATTATAATTAAGTTTCAATTAGTCAATTTATAATTACATCGCCTATTGCCTTAAAATGAAAAAATATAACTTTGTCTAAGACAAGAAACACAATCGTTCTGTAAAAATTGGTTCCATAAGCTGAGTTCACAGTAAGACGTTCGTATCCATCTTAGTTTTGCAAATGACTAAATACATTCTTGTATGAACAGGGAGAACTCCGATATGGATATTTTAGATAGTTCATTGCTACATTTTGGGAGTATAGTTTATACAGGCGTATCAGAAAGACTAACACGCTCAATGCTAGAATACAATGAACCTTACTGATTACTTAAAAACAAGTGTGCATACAATTTCATATATACTTCTCTACTGTAAACACGGCATTGAAAATAATTAAATCTTGGAACATTCCAGACATTGTCATCTAACCTCAAATTGCGACTATTTCCGTGCTTCGGTAACCAGACAACCTATAACCATAGCTAAATATATATTTTTCCAACACATAAGAATAATTTATACCAAAACGTGTGTTTTGAGTGGGGACCGAACCCGCAGATCCCGGCAGCATACCAGGTCACTGACCACTGAACAAACGGATCAGTTAAATACATCTATTTACTAACACTACCATTATACATGAGCCATTATTACTCAATGCATTTTTTCACAATTCATATTAAAAATATTGAGAAAACATTTAATTGTAGTAAACATTCAGTCAAGCAATAAGTACAATTTCAAAACGGTGACAACTATCATGCTTTTGACTAATGACTAACTGAAACACAGTTCCGACATAATTATACCAATTTAGAAAAAAGTATAGCAAATCATTATTTTTATTATAAAATATCTATCGCGTTAATTGTATTATGAACGACTACATTACAATAAATAATTTGTCCGTTTTATGTGCGTTCGACCAGAACCAAACAGATAAGACGAGAACATGATGTCGACATTTCTGCAGCCCAACTAAATCAATGAACTCGACTCAGAGACAAATATGAACAAATTCAATAATTTTGTCGGAATTGTGCCTTTTGAAGTATTAAGGATATAGTCACATAAGCATAACAATTTCTCGCATGCGTCTAATTTGTCAAAACGAAATCACACTAGCGACTTACAATACGACAAAATATGTTTATTTACGATTACGACAAAATAATATGTTAATTGTTAGAATCGAGAAGCATTACTTCGAGCCTTTGACTGACCTTGTTATAATACCGTAAATCGCTAGTATAGAGCATTTTACACGACTTAAGACAAAATAATGTTTTACGTAAAGATTCGAGCGGCATTGCTTGGGATCGAAAATTGACCATTCAGCAAAACAATTATGAGACTGTATTCACTACATTGGATTTTGTTTAAGATGACAGAGATATATGTGTTGCAATATTGTAAATTTTTAATATCTATAAATTTTTTCAAGCATTGGAAAATGAATACTGTAGACGGCAATGCAACTGAAGGGAATGTATTTGAGAGTTTGGAGCATTATTTCCAACGAGCAAACGTCGCAAGAAACATCACTCGAAACATACAAGTATCAATAATCATAAGTAACGAAGGCCACGCCTACAGCGGGGTGGGGGAGCGCGCGGGCGAGCCTCGCGCGCAGCACGTCAGCTACAGCGGACAGCCGCCTCCCTACACACACAACACCCAGTTTTACTACGTATCGCTATCGCACATCTAAATATCTAAACATACCAGAACCTTCTACCCAAGTCCCATAAGAAGATAAAATTAAGATGTGCCTTAAAAAGTATTTTTACAAAGGCTTTATCAGACTTCAAATAGTAATTTTTCGAACTACTCTCATTTTTAACGATCACTTACAGCCCATTAAAACAAAAAGATACGAAATGTCTGTCAGCGTACAGTAAGGAATGGTGGTCCTGTGTTTTTTAGCTTAGATAGGCGGTTCTTGTACCTAAAGATATAATGGAATAATGTTAGTTTTAAAGGTAGGTAGGTATAAACATTGATTGAATATTGAAATTGCAATGCAAGTGATTTAAATCTATTATAAGATAGAAAATCCTATCGCGCGATAGTATTCAAATTAATTACTGAATTCACTGTTACTGTCCGTCCTGCACTATACCTGGACCACGAAAATTATCAATAACTAAAGTTAGGGTAGACACACATGCGAGGGAAGATACGAATTCGATAGTTCCAATTTTAAACTACCTTACTACACGTCAGTAGTCAGTGAGTACTCTCGACACAACATCCCATCACC
>DWJK01005027.1:0-11462 GCA_018248815.1 Croniades pieria auraria
ACCCGCACTTGGCCAGCGTGGCGAACTACGGCCTTAACCCTCTCAATATGAGAGGAGACCCATATTCCAACAGTGGACTAACAAATGGGTCGATTAATTTTGTACTGAAAGTATTAGAGCAGCTATAATATTTATCTCAGAGACAGCTGTTCTAATTACAGTGATATCGATGTACCGAGATAACATTGATTAAGAACTGTTTTCCACATTTCATGGTTATTACCACGAACTGACCTTACTAATATATAACCGTTATTAGGTATACATGACTAATATATTGTTTATTTATGTTAGAAATATATCTACATCTTTATATTTATATTATATTTGGTATATATATTTGGGTGATGGTACGATGTGCGAGTATAACATAACTGGTGAGAAAAGGGAGTGTGCTACACTCTTCCGCCAACTCCTTCGGGGAAATGCCGGCGTTATGTCATATATGCGTAAAGAATGTTCTCGAGATGAATGTAGAAAAAGCTCATCAGTCTGTAAACATAGATATATTTAGCACTCGGTGCTCTCTATCCACCCCTTAAGGAACTTAGCAGGATGATAATAATATTAAACTATAATAAAATTATTAAGAATGTGCGCAGTAAATTCGTGTCATACATCAGTTGCCCAGTCTCCGGTTTGCTGAAAGAAATTTGAGAGTCAATAAGCACGTCATTGCAAATGTTTTTAATATACTTTATTGTGTAAGTTTTTATGTACACAGAATATAAAAATAATGAAAATCGAGTAAATTGTAACGGCAGTGCACTCACGGCGTCTCTTCATTTCGGTTCTGTGTATTGTTGAGTCAGAAAGGACTACGTATATTTAGAATACCGGCATCTCTTGTAACGTTGTTACTCAGCGCTGCGCTTTTTTACGCCGTGTGTCCGCACAGCACGGACCGACTGCTCGCCGGCTGGATCTCACATTTTCACTCACTCACTCCGTCCGAACGCGCACACAGACACCGCCCCGCCGTAGAACACAACACTGACGATTTGTTAAAAATTTTGCAAGTTTTTAAATGTTTCATAACCTGTCGCTCGTTTACCTCGAGCGTACCGTCGAGAGAACGTGGTACGACTGTCGGCTTTCAGGTGTTTATATTATATTTATATAATATATATATATATGCGGATTTTTCTTACCGTTTTCCGTTCAGCGCGAGTTTTTGTGAATGTGCTCTGTGGATTGTGTTTGTTTTTTTTTTCTTCAGCTCGTTGTGTGTGTTATGTAAAGGTATCTGCCAGTTCGTAGGTCGTTCCGAACGCTCTGTGGGCTGGCGTTCCAGTACGCATGCGATGCTTTACAGATTTTGGCATCGCGCTGTCACTCACTGCCTGTGCTGAGGTAGGAGGTATCGTTTGATAGTTATCTAAGTTAAATGTTTACGAGCAAGATACGATGTATCGATTTTAGGCAGAGCTTAGCACTGCTTGACTGCAGTGCTTCGTAAATGCTGATAAGTATGAAGTTATTTCGTCGCAATACAGTATGCAAGCTCTTCTATGAAATTTTTTGTATACATCTTTATGTAACGTTTCAGTGCGTTACTTAAAGCGTTCAATATTTTAATTTAGGCAATATGCTTGTGAATTTTATAATAATATGTATATTTTTGTATATGGCCTATATTGGTGTTTGTCCGGCATTGAGATTTGTCAATCATAAAGGATTTTTATTTATCATTATTACAAATAGTCATGTCAGGTTCCTACCAGGGTAGGCAGAGGGGACCGACTGCCAAATATCTCTAACCTTACAGACTTACGTAATTATTCAATATTTACTTACATAACTGCTACATTTGGTATACGAAAGACACAGGAGCACATGTAGCTTGAGAGGAATTCACGTGGAATGTCAAAAATACCCGTTGCACCGAGAAGTCCTGCCCAAAGTTTTAAAGGGTATTATTTAAAAATGACAACCATGAACAAATATGTCCACTGTCAGTTGCCCACTCTCGGGCTGAACGCTGGTCGTTAAACATCGAGACGCCTTGCGATCTGCACCGGCATCAGGGTTACGATCTCCATGTGCGTCTATGTGTGTGAGGGAATATGTGCGTGTGTGCGTACACCAGATCGTAACACATCACACATAGCTTTGATATACGAAACTTTATTCTTAAAGCTGTAAATCAAATATTTCATCGTTTAAATCTCTCAGGCTTCGTACTTTCGTCATTTTATCTGTTCTATCGATTTTTACCTCACAGTAAGTTTTACTTTAAGCCTGTTTTAACAAAATGTTAAGTAAATACGTAAATAAATAAAGTAAGAGTAAAAATTACTCAAGGTACTAATTTTACTACTCATGATTTAGCGATTTTTCTGATTTTGCTTTCGAATAGATAAAACTGTACCCAATGCCGTTATCCAATTAGATTGAAAACTATTCGTTAATGAGAATATTGCTGCTCCACGTATTTATATTTGCTTTTCCTTTTCATGTATATTGGTATTCTACATTAAAAAAGCGTTAAGACATTCATTCAGGGCGAGCAGTACATCGGTAACACTTACAGTGTCACAATAATGTTCATCGGCGAAACATAAAGACTTATAACAAGTTCGGTTTGTTCTCGGTTCGATTTCAATAGTTGATGTTCAGCAATGTATTTATTGTATTGTGATATGAAAAGACAATATGAAGTAATTGTATACTTATATATACAATTGTGCAAATAATTTGTCAAGCCTATTTTCCTTATGAGAATCCCATTATTTGCACCGGAATTATGGTTCTCCTATACTCCCTTCGCGTGTTCGTTTATGTAGTTATTAAGTCCTCGGTCACTGTATTTCAGTCCCATGACGACTTTAGTGATTATAAAGCAATTAAATACAAGTAATGTTCAGTTTATCTTAATTATTGATATTTTTTTATTATGCCTATATTTGTTAAGGGTTGGTATACTTACTGGTAAACGAAACATGCAAAACTATGTCCTATCCTGTCGTCAAGTCGACTTTGTTGACACGAGAGAAGTGTCTAAAAGACTGGCAGGAATAACTCGTAGGGAAGCCTATTCTGTGATTCCAGCTGGAATAATGATTACTAATATTCGAAAGAAATTGAATTTAAATCTTTCTTCTCCGTTTCTTCAACAGAGGAATCCAAGAATGCAGCACGTATATTCACCGAGCAGTCCTCCAACCTGCTGGAGCGGCTGGAGGTGCTCGAGAGGCAGCTGCACGAGAGGATTGCCAGCCACATACCGCGCGACCTGGACACGCTGGAGCACCTGGTGCTACAGCACAAGGACTGGGAGAGCAGCGTCAACGCGCTCTCATCTGATGTGGAAGAAGTGCAAATTACTTTCAGAGGTGGGTTCAATCTTGAGTAAACATTTATCATGTTATGTATGAAGGTTATGTAGTGTATCCGTCTAATTTAGAATCCTATGCAGAAGGTCTACGTAAGAAATCTGGGTTACTAATAGGGACGGTAGAATAAAATCCTCATGCTGGTTAGTAAGTTACTGTTTACGATATTTTATGGTTTTTTAAGCTGAACATTTGTTGCAATAATGTGACGTCTTGTGTGCTTATGATAGTTCTACTCCTATTAAAAGAAACTGATACCCTTTATTCGATCATCGTACCAAATCAGAAGTGAGAGATACTTGAGAGCTTTGCCTATTGGTGTCAAGAACTGTTAGAGTAATTCTTCATAAAACATAGTTAATGTCCAAAATAACTATTTGTTATGGAGTAGTTCGAGACAGGTATCTATCTACATGTGTATTTAAGCATGTATTTTATGAGTCGTCCGAATATCCTAGCATAGGCTCTGCCTCGTTTGGGATTACATAGATATGTATGTGTTGTGCCAAGTCATTATTATTATTATTCGCCCACGCCGCGAGTCCCGCGCTGAGTTACGGCCGCCTGCACTGGCGACCGCAACGTGACGTCATCACTTAGACGTAACTGTGGTCGCCCAGGTATCTGTGGGTGTACATACATGATGTACAGAAGTTGGCTTAGTAAGGGTTGGAGCTGTGATACCGTTTGCAAGGAGCAGTACCGTGATGCAATTGTTTCCAAACTAGTATTTAAGTCCGTATGATGAGTGCTGATTTTGTGCTGAAGATCGAGCTCAGTGGTGTGCTATTGGAGAGGCCTATGGCCAGCTGTGGACTGGAGTAGGCTGATGATGATGATCATGTGTCTTGCAACTCGGAAGTAGTATCGCAGTTTTGACTAGCTCCGTACAAGACGGATAGTTAACAGTAACACTACTAATGACTATCTCTGATCGGCAACGAATCATTCTCCTGTATGCGTTTCGTAAAAATATATGTCTTTTTCCTAAGACATTGTTATTGTATTGACAATATAGGATAGGATAAGGCTTACATGACTAGTACTGACATCTATTATGCGTGACTATTGTCACAATGTGAACCTAGCCTAATATAGCCGTTTCATTCTCCTCAGGTATCGCCCTCAAAACACCGGTCATGAAGAAGAGTCTGGACAAGGTGATGGGCAAGTGGAATGACATGCAGTCCAAGAGTCAGCTGTTCATTGAAAGGTAACCATTTGTATTATATACCTATGTATATATTATATATATTTAAAATATACTGCAGCGGTCATAAGTGTCCAAGTATCTTAGAATTTTGCCTCTGACTACAATTATCTGATGCTTGAGCCGTGCCATGAATCTTCTAGACTTTACGCAGTTCTGTGCACTTTAAAATTAAATATTAGGTTCAATAACAGTCAAGGAAAACATCACTAAAAAGTCAGACACAACGTGCGTCTACGTTCATCACTCATCATTCATTTAAAGGTCCTGGGATGGCGATATAGTAATAATAATAATTTATTGTTACGTCACTTCATTGGCAGGCTGAAGTACGTGGAAACGGTGGTGAACAGCATGGAGGAGAACAACCAGACGTTGTCCGAGTTCGAGATCAAACTGGCGCAGTTCAGCGAGCTGCCCGACGACGTGGAGCTGCTTAAAGACGTGAGTTCCTTACTATTCCACTGGTCTTCGGTATGAAGGTAACAGGAGACATGTATAACACTCGGTCTAAAGTGCAGAGCAGGAGAAAGTAGTAGGTGAACTGATGGACTTCAGCAGAATACACACCCTGTCCGTTGATGGAGCGTCATCACGAGGGCTATTCATTACTATAGAAACATCTAAGTTAGTGGTCGTAAATTTGAGGCTTTGAGGGCAGATAAATATTTTAATTTAGGCTCGCACGGCTTGTATAGACAATAGTTTCTGGAGCAAAACTTGTGTAATCCCGCACAGATGCACGAGGACCTGCTGCGCATGCAAGTGGCGGTGAGCAAGCAGCAGATCCAGATCGACCAGATGAACGATGACGCGGAGAACTGCCGGCGGCTGGTGGAGAGCTCGCGCGCCGCGCTGCCGCATGCCTCGCTGCCGCGCGCCGGCAAGCACCTCGACCTGGAGCGGCTGGACAAAGAGGTCACCCAGCTCAACAACCGCTGGAACAACGTTTGCACCCAGCTCGCTGAAAGGTTGGATACATTACATGTATTGCGAAGCGAAATCATGATTGTGTAATCTCAATCAATCAGAAAAAAATATTGGGAAATGCAATAGGAAAGAAGCAGTCTTTTCAGGTCGTCAAGTCACCACGTACACTAATATAATAAATAATGATGATCTTGTGAACAGACTACGCAGCTGCGAAGCCGCTTACCAACTGCTCCGCAACTACAACGCCGGCATGGAGAAGGAGGCGGAATGGATCGAGGACACGTATAATAAGCTGCAGGCGCAGCCGCCCATTGAAATCAGGCCGAAGGAGCAGTTTGAGCCCACCAGGGTAAGATTCCACCCACCCGCCGGCATTACCGTGCCATATCATAAAGGTTTTGTGTGAAGATCATTCTACAACTACTGAAAAATAATAATTTTTCTCCTGTCAATCATCATTTGCATATAGTAAATCAAAAGAAAGTCAAATTTATACCAATATGTAAGTTTCATCATTATGCTACTAGATGGCACTTTTTACACTATAGCTAAAACAGGGTCAATGCAGCGTTTGCGAGGAGAATTAGCATTTTTAAACTTCTGTATTTCGTCAAACGTATAGATAATAATTACGATGAACATCCTACGACTCAAGATATTTTTCGTGCTTTGGTTTTACCTCATTGCACTATTCTTTTAATTCCATACATCTCATTATTATTTTCGATACATTTTTAGTCAATTACTTCCATAGTGCAGTGCTTTGGATCTTCGTGCATTTTTTTTTAGAATGTTACTCTGACGAGACGCTTTTTGATACTGTGGTCCATTTAAAATGTTCTTTTTTTGTGACGAGACTATCGAGTCAGTTGCTTGCAGGTACATTTCTTTTTTTATTTAACTGCACAAGCTATTGTATAGCACTTATTGCCTGCCATTGATAGAACACTGTTATGGCTTAGGTAGCACATTTCATTTTGACAATATTACAGCAATCACACGTTTTCGAACGTAACGAATTGCAATAACACAAACAATTTGATTATGTTATGGGCAAAATTGAAGTAAAACATCATTAAATGTATGTAACATTTTCTCACAAGACAGTTTACTTGTCATATCATTCATTCAAAAGTTCATTCATTCGTTCCGATAACATTTAGATCGTTATTGTATACAAAAACACCGTCTCGTGATCAAAATAGGTCACTGTCGTGATGGTAAATTGAACATTTCACTTTGCCTTTGCAACCACCAGCCGATGTTCCACAGAATCTTGTGACGTCATCGTTTATGTATAGCATATCACCGATATATCATCAATCAATATTTTAAATACTGTAAGACATAAACCTATTTTGATTCTTTTAAGGTGTTATTTATCACAAACTATTGATAATAATAATTCGTACTTTATCTGTAATGCCACAGAGTTCATTATCCCATGCACATGTACACTAATCTCCGGGGTGTCTTGTGGTTAATTTACAGAACCTACTGACGAGTGTGGTGGAGCGGACGCCCAAGATCGAAAAAGTTAACGTAGACGGTGGCAGGTTCATACGAGAGGCAAAGGTAACTATCGTTGCGTCGGGCAGGTCCGGATTGTTCGTCCGTGGCGTTTCATGGCAGTCGTCTATTATCTATGCTAGTGTTTTGCGATACGTTTATGGATTTTGTAATACTTTTAGTTATCTATGGTTCTTGAGTTAACTTATAAGTCTAAACCAGTGTTTTATAAGTCAACTTAGATTCTATGATTTTTATAAATTGTTTTGAGTTAAATTTTTAAGGACAATTCCATGGAACGCCCAATGTACTTTTTTTTATTTGAAAGGTTCTGACTTGAAAGGTTATGTGAAGTTAGGGCTAGGTGGGTCCAGCGTATCTGCATTTCTTTCTTCCCCTGTCGTTGTCGTGTCGCTTCCAAGGTCTCTTATTATAGCGGAGAAGTATTATCACTTTTGGTTTTAAGCACAGCATGTTTTATACACCAATCTCTTTCGCACTTTGGTTTGATCGCTTGCACTGCAAAGCGTATGATAGCTTTTGGGATTAACATGTTATGCTTTTGACTGTACTGATCGCATGCATAACGAGACCATGCAAAAGTCAGATTTTTAAGTTTTAAGGACTTTATGTGCAACAAAATCGATTATGGATATCAATGGATTATATGTATTTTCAATTTAAATCAACTTTTGCTTGGTTTAACCGTAAAAGTATAATAACATTTCCAGCCTTATTCACATATTGGTTCTTGGAATCAATTTGAAACTAACCAACGCTAACAAAACCTCTGTGAAAGCGCGACGTTTGCGTGATTGAAGAGTCCACTGTGTTTGTACCGACAACCGGCACCGTATAGCTGTCGAGACACCGTGACTAAACATTGTTATGCGACTGCAACCCTTAATGTCTCAATGTCGGGCGCCCAATGTCTTTATCCACCTCATCATCACCAGCTTGCCTTAGTCCAGTGGAGAACATAGGTCTCCCCTAAGAAGTGTTTGTTCTTAATCATCACACTAGGCATGCGGTTTGGGGATCATTACCCACCCTACCGTGTAAGTTAGTGAGGTTGTGGGTCACGACTTCCATAAATTTTCAAACATGATCCCCTTTAATGAGATTATCGTTGCTTATCCACTCGTACAAATCTCGTACAAATTATCCACTGACGGCGGGTGTTGCTTACCTTCAGGTTACGTTCCTGATCTCCCTCTGTAGCATAGCCACAAAATTGGGTAACTCACTCAATATATAGTGATCTCAAGGGTACAATCTAGAATACCAGTGCGTGTGCTTATGACTAAGCCCGCCCGAATAAAAAAGCATCAAGTGTCACTTGAGCGGTGTTGCCACTAGTAAAATGATGAATTAATTTTTATCTATAGACCAATATCATTACCATAGATCAATATCATTTCCATAGATCATAAAAATTGATTAACAAACACCTATTGAAACAGATTATTTACGAATAAATAATGGTTTCAAATTCAGTCACAGATAACAATGGAAACAATAATGGTGATTAATGTTTCACCCGAGACTATGATTACGTTCAAATTGACATTTTTAAACGAGTATATTGATTTTAGCCCACCTTAAATAGGTTGCTTAACTTGAACGAGTAGCGTGTAGAGTACAATATAACGAAAAAAGGCAGCCTTTTAAGCGTTCAAATTGCCTCGCCAACCTACAATCAATCAAACTACGATGAAAACATTAGTCAGTTAGACTTGTGACGTTAGTCATTCAAATCGTTTTCTCTATCTGTCATTGCTATGGTATATTTTTTTATACACCGCCACTGGGGAACGAGTTCATCGTACGTACAATATCAGCTTTGCATGCGACGTCTGCCCTCCGATGTCGGTGGCGAGCTATCCCCCCCAGCCCCCTCTTCGCACGGGATTCAAATGTAACACGTTTTCGAATATGGAACCCCGCTTCGGGAGAACGCACGAGAGTCGACTGCACGAAGCGTTTCGGTGTTGCACGCTTACAACTCTACCCCTATGGGTTCTCCAGCATGTTTGTTTTTTTTTACTACACCCTGGGTTGCCTACAGCTGGACAATCAGTTTTATTTAAGTTACAACTTTATTTAAATCATATTTGTCATTGTGTTTCTTTTTATAGTCCGAGAGCGTGACTGGAATGGTGATGATATTTGAATGGTGACCTTCTGAAAATGTTACCTGTTACAAATAATAATAATGTTAAATATATTAATGCACTCAGGTGTTTATTGTTTGCCTGCGAGAAGAAAGATGTGGAAGGCGTGACAATATTATTAATCATGATAATTGATTCGCTTCACTGACCCATGGGTTGACTGCTTTTAATAAAAAATCACAAACTTTATACTCAACATTAGCAGAACAGTATTACACACCTGGCAGCTCCGTGTCAATCCCGTAAGGGACTTAGAAAGAAATTAGAAGCAGTCGGTCCAAACTAACCGTGACTCGCTAACCCGCGTCCACTAACAACGTAGATCAGCTGGGCGCGCTGCCAGCGCTATGCCGAGTGGCTGTGCGAGGACATCCACCCGTCGTTGGACATGAAGCAGCTCAAGCGGCAGGCCGACGTGGAGCTGGCCGAGCGGTTGCGTCTACGCGGCCGCGCGCCCCTCGCGCAGTCCAGCGGCGCCGAGGCCGTGGCCCGCGAGCTGGATGAGCTCAACGCAAAGCACCAGCGGCTGCTGGACTTATTGTACGAGAGACTGAGGAGGATAGCCGCAGCGAACCCTGGCGATATTGTCACATTGGTGAGTACCTGTTTTTATTTAAAAAAGTATTAAGAATCGTAGCTAAACTCCACTTTTCACCCTTGTAAGAAAGATAATTAAATCGCATTTTCGGAAACCTGACAGATGGTAAATCGACCCGATTTTCACTCTTTAAGCGACCGTGGCTTTTCTACATTTTTAGCGTCGAAATTTCTAGAGATTATCCAGCGTACTATGTTTTTTGGTTATAATTTGACAGTAAAACTATGTGTATACTACATAATATGAAAATAAAATTATTTGTCCCTTTTTGTAATAATCATCTTGCCCGCGTAGAGGACTTTGAGATTTTGCATAGTTAAATGAAATTCGAGCAAAACATGCACAATAATAAAATGTATACATAATCTGTTCACGTTTATATTGTCTATGTCGAACAGTCGTCCCGTCAGTGTGAAGCGCTTAATCGTCTATGATAAAACATCGAACGACTAAACGTCTGTGGTTACATATGTATACAGATATTATCTTCGATAAAAACTTCCATAAAGTTCAAACTTAAGCAATCAATGAATTATGGTCGAATTTCAGGCACCTGGTGATTGCTAGTAATAAAAATATAAATACATACATTTATAAAAATGCATTAATGTAATTAAATCCAGGCAAACATATTATACTCACTGTATTAGTCAAAATCAAACTACCAGAGAAACGCAAAGTTATTTAAAGCAAATTTAGAAGAATAACATCAGGTCTGTAGATATAGAGACGTTTGTAGCTCGGTTGTCTCTGCCTACCTCGTAAAGTAATGATATAATAACACAACTGAATTTTTAAATTACCTCTGTAATCTACATAACATTGGAACGGACCGCACCAGCAACCTGGTTGGAGTGCGTATACATGTACCAAACATCGGCCAGTGATGTCACCATTGTGTCACCGGACCGCGGCCGAGGTCGGACAAGTTGTCGGAGCTGAAATCGAGGGGGGGGGGTGGGGTGGGGGGGGTGATTGATTTGAATTACGATTTAGCAACATTTCTCGACACGTTCGTTATTTTATGTATAGGTACTAAATTTTGATATCAGTATAAATTTTATGTTAGGCTTACTGCATAGAAATTATATGTTTTGGTTTCTTTTAAGGCCCGTAGCACATGTGAAAATGATTTACTATTTAAAAATAGCCTTACGAATTACCGTTAAACGTATCAAAACACAAAGTTTAGACGATAAGTCGATTTGCTTCGGACTATTGTTGAGTTTCTAAGTGAGCACTGCTGTAATTGTATACATATAGTGTTAGTAAGTTGTTTTTAACTGAATTCACATGTAATATATGTATGTATTTACGTTCACTTTCTGTACCTATAGCATATATATGTACATAACTAAGAATGTGATTTGTAGATTACAATTCAATACACCCTAATAGTAAACGGTTAACGGTCCTTAATAACAGGTTTAAGCGAAAACGTACACCTGCTTGACTGACGCTCGTTCTCACACGTTTGACAGGGAAAACAATATGAGAAAGAAAGCATTGATGATTGCAATTAATAGTAAAAAGCTGGGGGATATTTTATGTAGATAACCGATCGTATGAAACTCTTGTTTGCTATTTTAAACTCAAGGGGGGGGGGGGGGGGGGGGGGGGGCTTGGGGGGGGGGGGGGGGATGGTACAGTGTGGTAGTGTCTGTTGAGCGTTTTGTGGGGAACGTGGGTTGATTTGGCTTATT
>DWJK01005028.1:0-11458 GCA_018248815.1 Croniades pieria auraria
ACCCTCTCAATATGGGAGGAGACTCATATTCCAACAGTGGAATGTTAATGGGTCGATTAAAAAAAGAAAAAAAAAATTACAGTGGGAGGTTGATCTTTACTGGGCTACTATTGCTGTTTTGATTTTACACCCTTGTCATTAAATTCTCGGCAGTTAAATCACTTGGTCTGTCTACCAAGACTAGACTGCTACGTCTGCTAGACTTACAAAATATTAAACTTCCGTGAGATTATAATGCTACAGATTACGAAATTCTCTATGTGTAAATAAATATTAAGACACAAGTTTCGAAATGTTTAATTGATTATTCGACTCGCAGTTTAACTATTTATTGTTTCCAAACAACACCAGTTTACACAAACCTTAGGTGCGGGTCTAAAATCCTTGGTGCGAAATATTGTAATATTTAAAAAAAAAAATTTCTTGTTCGTACCCGTACTCTTGATTTTCAGAAACATAAAAACAAGTGTTAAAGTTAAAGTCAAAGAAGCTTCTTTATGAAAAAAATAACATAAAATCACGTCTATATTTTTCAACAGGGGTAGGCAGAGGGGTGTTGTGCTCCTACTTTTCACCAGCTGTGTTATATGCCTCATGTCAATAAACGACCTAATTCCCAGGGGTGGTACATATTACGGGGTAGACAAAGAGCTCCGAGCGACATATTTCTCTATGTTTACAGATTTGACATGCTTCTACGTTTATCATTCTCTTCATACGTGATGGCAAATAATAACCATATTTTATTCTTGAGACACTCAAACGTGGCGGTTTCGAACCAAGCACAGCCTATGCCACAGTAACCAGACAGCTGATAAACTATACATATACATATATTTCTTAACGCATTCTTATATATAGGTATTTTTACATTCAGTCACAATAAATATTCGTGCTTGTCATATATTTGTATTTCGTGAGAGTCAATCCCGCAACATCTGGCTTAATAGTCACTGCAACTATCACTACCACTTTCCATCACTCGGGATTGACAGAGACAAGGCTATTCGGCACTAAGTAGGCCCTTTCATCTTTAGGGGGATATACAATTAATAAATAAAAAATGTCTAATTATTCCAAACTATGAGGCTGTTAACGCATTGATAAATGTGTTTTGGTGAGAGTTTCTGATATTCATGATCTCATAAGACATGTACATACATGGAGTGCCGCTAGATATGTGTTCTATTGTAACGTCGAACCCGCTGCGTTTCCAATTAAGGCTTCGCCGCTATCTACACAGCTATCGACGATCGCGTAGGCAGTCTGTGCGCGACCTTACTTACAAACACACGCGCGCGTAAAAAAAACTAAAAACGCTCCCGCCAAAACCTGACGTTTATATTTTTTAAATTTTGACAGATTCATTTAATAGTGTTTTAAATTATTTTGTTTTAATTTACCTTAATAATAATAGTATATTTAGATTTAAATTAATACGTAGTAATAATAAATTATACTAGTGTAGTGTTAAGTGTTGTGATAATAAGAAAAATAAATTATTGCGTTTTTTTCTTTCATAAGGTTTACATTTTTTTGTGTTATTTGAAATATGATGGTTTTTTCTTTGGTAGGAAGTAATTTCTAAGTTTTACTAATTATATCAGAGCTAAGTTAATGTTTACTATTCACAGTTGGGTGTTAAATATTAAACTGTTTGAAGTTATTTCCATTTTGTCACTTTGAAACGGGTGACATGTAGCGCAAAAAGTATAATCAATAGAGATGGAAAGTCCTTCACTGAAACGCAGACTTTTTATTTAATTTTAGTATTAAATAAAACAATTGATTATTGCTTTGAATAATATTATAATATTGCTTTTAGATTATTAAAAAGTAATTTGGGTTATTATAGTTAATTCATTGTTTTACGAGCAATTTAAATAAATTTTGGTAAATGGAATGCATGCTAATATACGGTAATTAGATAATTATTGATATGACCGTACTCATAAGTGTGTAATAAAACGTCATAAGAATGAAATCTGCACAGAGTTTTCCAGAATGTTCTCTAAGGAATGTGATGTCTGTACACAGGTACTTATTTCATGCGAATCTTTTCGTAGCGAGACTTCTTATGCTATTTCATTAATATTAATTACCTCCTCGTTGATCTGGATCCTCATGATATGGGAACCATGAACTTTAATGGACACAAAACTCGGGACAGCCATTTGGAGATATACAAATATCTGTAAATCTGGTAATGTATTTGTGATCAAAAGACCGGTTGAAAATTGCCTGTTCCAAATGGGACATATAATAAAAGTTTATAAAAATATATACCTATTTTATTAAACGTTGATATCGTAGGTGTTAAGTAACCGCAATGAAAAATAATAACACTGGTTAAAAAAAGTAAAACAAGAGATAAATCACGTTTTTTTTTTCTAATTTGCATTTACACGATGAGGCGTGATATCGTGCACATTCAGCCGGTAGAGTGAAAAAAAAATCAATTAATATACATTCTAATAAACTCTTTAAAGGTCTTAATTCATGCTGTTATCTCGACATAGTATTGTAAAAAAAAACGTTTTGCTGTCTGTCTGTGTAATTAGCAGAAATGTATATTTTTTTACTATCCTTTCTAAATATTCAGATCGCGAGCGTTACACAGTTTGTCTTGATATATGACCGCTTAAAAACTGTAGCTAGGTAGACTTTTTCAGTTCTTACTTCGATTATAAAGTTTTTGCGTCGCTTTGAAATTGTCATTGAAATTGAGCATTAATTTCGACTTTGGAATATTAATAATTTCTGAATGTATTTTTCATTTATTCGATCTATTGATCGTGTGGTAAGTGATTGACCTGACTGGTGAACTGAGGGTTGTGCGTTCGATTCCCACCTTGGGTTCCTACAACAGATATTCGTCTTGCGTTCAGTGTATAAAATTATCTTAAAGGTACATATTTACAAAATGTATATACGTTTCTGTGCAGTTGTCTGGTAAACATAACTTTGTCTGTTTCGAAATCATGGCCGTGAGTGAAGTTGTCTAAACGATTACTATTATTTTTGAGCATAACAAAATGCCTATAAATTCGGTTCAATTAAACCCAATTTGGGTTATTTTTTTATCTTTTATTATCTTATCTTTTCTTTCTTGATTTGTTGTGAAGAACTTTGGTGGAGAAATATTTCATGAAACTACGGAATATCTTTGGACATTAAACTTTGATATTAAGTGGTTGTTTTAATATAAAATATGTTATTATTATTAATAAAACTGGTGTTTGTTAGACTTGAAAAATGTAAAGAAAGCAATATGAACCCTGTAATTCTCAGAGCGGTATGTTATTAATCATGAAAATCCTGTAAAGAGAAGCCTTTTAAAGCTGGTACTTGGCGACTTAAATCAATTAGTCATCAGATCAGTATTTTCTATAAAAAAACAGTAATAAATAACTGTCTTTCGACATCACGCACACCCAGCTCATCTCAAAGTGGACAGAGCTTGTGTTAGACAACCAGACGACTAATAAAATACTTAATACATATAAATGTACACATATAGATATTTTCCACGCATAAAAATACGCATCAACACATTGTACTCACTAACGAACATCTTAAGAAGCTTCTCATCGCATTCATAAGAAGTGCTCATCTGTTAGTGTCGCTGGAACAATTTCTACAGCTAAGTACTAACAGAGATACGTACAATACAACAGTTAAAGCGTTAACTCTAACAGTTTTACTTGGGCTCGCAAAAACGTGGGAGACGAAACAATTGTGCTTGGTGTATTGAATATTGACTGCTATATTGTGTAGAGCTATAAGTTGGAAAATTTGACTCGTTTCGCTTGGCGACAGTTAGAAAATTATATATCAGTTGGAAAATGAACTGTGGGCGTAATACTGTTTGTGGGTTTTGTTTTAGTTGTTCCGTTAAAGTGATTCTTGGTGATTGTAATTTTGTCATAACCATCACCATCATCTTTATAATCATTGTCGTTATTTTTATGATCATCATCAGCATTATTCAGCACGCTGCTATATACGAGAAAACCTACCCCCTTATGAGCGCCGTCATGTTCCTTTTCCTCGAATGGACAAAATCATCTTGTGATAAATTTATTAATTCATTTTATTATTTTATTTGTTATTATTATTATTTATTACTCATCTGTCGCTTCCTTTCTGAAGAGCCTATCCAATTAATGAAGGTTGGCTGATAGTCCCATAACTTTGTTTCGCTGCAAAACTTTTCAACAGCACTTACAATCCCGGTACATTCCCTAGTGTTTCACAATCATAACTTTTCACGCTGACTGAGTTAAATCATTAAGTCAGTATCTTTTACGGATATCCAGAAAGGATCGAGTGCCAAATTTCCGTTTTCTTGGAAACCTGACGTCTTTCGACTACATTCATCCCCCTCTTCATACATGCATGCTGTTCTTGTAGATTTCTGACTCTCCCATCTACCAATATCGGAACTATTTGGTCAAGGTAGGCATCGGCACCTGCATCCTGTGAACTACACACCGTATATTTTTGTTACACTTACATTTGCCTTTTTTTCTACATAGCGGAACCATTATAATCACCATTTTTAAGGGTCCGTATCGTCGTGCATTCCTCTTAAAATGAACTAACACTGTTAAAATCCCCTAAAACTTTTCGACTTTCCGGTTGTAAAAAAACGTGCCCAAAAATAAACTATGAAATATCCGAAGATAACATTGAACGGAACAAAAAAGATTCTATAAATCACCAAACATTTATATCGTCTTTTGATTTTCAATTTAACCTTTGCGTTCTCATTAAACGAATATCAAGTGATTTCGTATAAAGGCACTTGCGTAGGTTTGCTGCCTTGAAGCACTCTCCACCAACGCTTCTTCACCTTGACTCGTTCGATTCTACCTTCGATTGTATCTCAAAAATACCTACGCTATTTTTGAGACAATCAAAGGTAGACAAAGGTAACGAATTTCCTGCTGATTTCATCTGAAGTTTAGTCCACTATGGGCGTATTAAAGAGAATTGGACTACGATTAGTCTCATCTATGATTCGCTACTGAATCTTAAAGGACGTTTCATTACATTCTTTCACATTCGGT
This sequence comes from Croniades pieria auraria, assembly GCA_018248815.1. Classification (NCBI taxonomy): domain Eukaryota; kingdom Metazoa; phylum Arthropoda; class Insecta; order Lepidoptera; family Hesperiidae; genus Croniades; species Croniades pieria. The sequence goes on from DWJK01005028.1 coordinate 5,073, forward strand.
TCTCCGTGTGTCATTGCATAAAAGTTTTTTTGATGATTTTGAATTGAAATATAAAGTACTAGATCTATTATTTTGTCGTCTTACTTTACAATACATGTGTAACTCAAGTGAAATTTACCGCATCGCCTCTGCAGTTGGATAGTGGAAAGCTAAGTCTACCATAACTCAAGGATGAAAAAATAAAGTCAACCCACACATTTCCAACGGGACAACTATCAATGTGATGGCCATGAAGCACTAGAGGTTCTATCGGCTTATGGAAACGTAGACTAATCCGTTTAAACGTGACCCGTCATTAGCTGTAGCTAAAACCACTGACGGTGAAATGTTCGTGAAAGATTTCGCAAGGGCATGTCGTGTTTTGCCCACTCCAAGTTTGGCTGGTTCACAGTCAAACATCTGTTGGTTTATCTATTCAATTTGATTCAGAAAATGACTGTATTGATATTACAGAGACTAGTGAAAATATCATCAAGATAAAGAAAGGGGTTGTGTTCTTCTGATGGAGAAAAAAACACAGTTTGGGTTTCGAACAGACATATGTATTTATTTTGTCGTTATCTTAGTTCGCCTGTTTGTATGTTTTTATGTCTTATCCATTGAAACGATTTGATGAAGTTTTTTACGAATGTAGTATGAACTATACGGAAAAATATTAAGCTATATATTTTAAAAGATTTTATCGAATCAATTCATCTTCTTGACCCCATAAGAAACCTGGCGTGACTATATAATTAACAATATGTTAACTCCTAACTTAGTCATTTTGATCTCGTTAAGTTCGCTATACAGGCGAATTTTTTCTTGTTACCGTGTATGCTATTACTGTTACAAAATAACATCACTTTCTATTGTTATGTGTGTAAGGCTGTCGCAATATTACTTATGACGTCACATCCATTCTTTTAAGAAGCCTTACAAATGTTGAATTACAATTGAAGAAACGTTGACATGAAGAAAAAAGTATAGTTTTACGAGTTCTACATTACATATTGCAAAAATTCATGTAGTATTTCTTCGAAGCCGATACTAATGTTTGTTTCCCAATAAATATACGCTCCTACGTACGTAACTTCACAACTGTAATCCTCTAAGGGCTAGACAGAGGAGTCTAGTACGTTTACGTCCTTTTACGTTCCACAAAGCAATGGCCTGATGAGCCTATTACCATAGAATTATAAAAAAAGTGATGAAAGTTGAAGCTTTATGTTAGGTCTTTAAGGATAAAGATATTTGGCACTCGGTGTTCTGCCTTCCCCGGAAGAGCCACCGTGTGGTATGTTCTAATAATAATATATGAAAACATTGATATGACTAATAAAATTTCACATACTGTAAATACACGTATTGTAATATTCTTAGTGTTGCAACAATGAAAAATTGGCCATATAACAAAATGGCGGTTACAAAAGCAAACCTTGCGTTTTTCAAATGACAACGCTTACACTCCGTTCGGCTTTACTAATCAGCCAGTTCTATTGTTATTCAGCGTTTAGTGATTGCAATGCCGATTTAATTATTTCTAACGATTTAATTGTTTTTACCGATTTTTGGCAATCGACGAAACACTTCTCTAAGTTCCGACGTGTAACTGATTAAGTCCGTTGGTAGGCCTTATTAAACTATTATTACACATTCGACGCAGAAGTAATTGGAAATGGAAACCAATTTCCTATAGTATGTTGTTGGCTTTTAAATATTTGAGATTGCAATAAAAAAAAAATTGTGCTGTAAATAGCTATAGTTTCAAGCAATATCTTGCAAAGGTCATGGCTTACTTGGCTTGACTTTTTACTAGCTAGCTTTAAACTTGTTAAATTAATTTAAATACTCGAGAATTTCATTTTTCATTGAGAATATAATTCCATGCTTCGCAATAGAAATTCCCTAATTTATATATCATTGTTTTAGTCTGATTTAAAGTAATACAATATTTCACATTAATTTATTCATAATTAGCCACGCAACTTGTGTCTGATGTCTGTCTGCACGCACATTGTGTCGTGTGCGAGCAGAAACGCACTGTCAGAATATTTCTATTTCTGACACCTGGTATTCGCAACCAGAAATGATATACACTATGTTGTAATTCTGCTGTCGTTCAATGTCTTTGAGGAATTGTAGTTTTTGTTATCCAAAGTTTGAATATCGAATGTAACCAATTTGAGGAAAAATAGCTCAATTTCAAATTTCGAACAAAGGTTTTAATTACCGAACTTGTGTGATTTGAATACTAATCCAAAAATAGAACAATTTAGAATAGTACAAATAATATTAAACGTATATTTAAATTTACAATGCGCAATATAAGTTTTATATAAAGACTGAGTATGCTGAGTTTTAATTTAAATTTAAAAATTGAGCGATACTGGGCATACTGAGACATTGCTTTTGTGTGACTTTAATTTTTAATTATAATGAGATTTGTTATTTATACTTTTCATCATATAAAACTTTTCTTAGGCGCCTACAGGCAGTAGCGTGAAGATTATAACCAAAAAGCCTTTTGAATGGCCTTATATCCAGCAGTAGATCTAGACAGGTTGATGATAATGAAAAAAATAGTCATAGGTACCAAATAATCCGTGTTTCTTTTACTTACGGAATTATTATTCCAAGTTTGTATCCCTGGCCAATAAAGTAAATGCTGTGTGCAAAATCGTAAAGTTCCAAACGGCGTGTATCAAAAAGCAAAGTTTAACATAAATAAGTAATAATAATAAATCACACTGGTACATCACATAGCTAGTCGGAAGCACGTCCGGTTATATATACGCAGTTGCGCAAAGCGTACATCCAAAACAATATGGCGGCCATTTTTTTATTCTGTGCTCGTTTTCATTTGAATAGTGAAATTACACAATATTTGGTGCGCGTTGTGTTTAATATAATTAGTCGTGATGACATGAAATTTGATTGTGCCGGTTAGAACGAAACAAAGATGGCAGATATCCAGGTTTATTTAACCAGTAATTTCGCCATACTAGTCCAGATGATAGTTTAAAATAAATTCGTCTGTATAGATATGTGTCTCGAATAATTTCTCATTTAAATACATGTAATATAAGTTTCCATGGCGCGCACCTCTTTACAAAAGTGCGTTTTTAAGTTTAAATATCACTTGCAAACGGTGAAGGAAAACAACGTGAGGAAACCTGTACACGTTAGAATTTATTTAAAGAAATGTAAGGTGTGTGAAGTCTGCCAACCCGCCCTTGATCAGTGTAGCAGACTATGGCCTTAATCCTCTAAATATGAGAGGAGACCCGTATTTCAACAGTGGAATGACAAACGGGTCGATTATTATTATTATTTTTTTATTATTAGTTTTAATTATAATAATTAAAATTCTTAATTAGCTTACTTTTTAATATTTCTATTTATCTATTTATTTCCAGTTAAACGACAAGATAACCGAATAATGCTTTACTATGAAATGCTTAACATAATCTACTTGTCCATTACCCCATGTTCGCACAGAACAGGATCCACATCATTAAGACCTCTCCTTTTATAACAGTTGGTTCTACGGAGGAGGTCAAGATAAACTGGTATTATAATTTGTTATGGACCTCTTAATTCTAAATAGCTGTACGTAGTGAGGGGTCAAGATAAAGTGGATACTCTAATGTGACGTTAGCGCACTTTCTATGCACTTTCCACGGTTCAATTGTTTAACTACAGCGATTAGTTATCTGTTGTGTAAGGTTTAAATACTCGTTTAATGATTTTATATACTGTGTATGCTTTGAGTCTGTTATAATTATGTTACCTGGTATCCAATAAATCTATTTTCAGTCGGTTTACTTGATTGTAGGTTTTAAGCGTAAATTGTAGTCACATATACTCGTAAATATATTTGCCTATACACTATATTAATGTGTAATAAAATTTATCGACTGCTCTTTGAAAATCAATACCAGTTTTATTTTACATCAAATGCATATCATTAATATAATAAGTAATCAAACTATATAGTAGTAGTATTAAAAAATAAACATATTCTCGATAATCCGACAGATTATGGGATATAAATTAAATATCTTTATGGTTTGACATTTATCGCTGACGTCAGTAACCGCGTTCAGTAAGCTTGCTAAAGAAAAGTATGTTTTGTGATATTGTATTAACGTTCAGAGTCCAATATAGGCACAACCAGTGTTCCAATAAAAAACCCTTGCTATTTGTAGAGCTAAATTCGGATATTTTGTGCCTAAGTTTTTAATATTTCCGGTATTTGCTCTGCAAATCGATTGCATTGTATAATGGACAGACGCATTTAAAAAGCGAAAATATTCGCTATCTGTGCGAATGCCTAATATTACTTGATTTGCTATAACTCTTTCTACGTCCTACTACTGGATATATTAGTTTATTCTTCTAATTGGAAGTCATAAAAAGTTATAATTATGTTAATAAGACCTTATATAGTACTATAAGTTGGTCTCGAAGTTAGAAAGCGGCGTCTAGAAAAAACAATTTTAAAATGTTTTCTATTTATTTCAGGTGTTTTTTATACTGAATAGTTGGGTAACCCTGTAGAAACCTGTTAATTAAGGCAGTAGTGAAATCTTTTCCGTGAATTACCCACCAAATGGACTAATTTGCCAGAACTGATTTATCTTTCGCAATAATAGTGACATTGAACTGCATAAAAGACAACATGTCTCGAATTATCTTCCATTATTAATATTTATAGCGTCACGACATTGCAATGTGAATAATAAAACAATTAGCTACAAAGAAAGTGTTTATTGTTTCATAAATTGATAATTGGCGATGTTATCTGTGGCGATGTTGTCTGTGGCACGGAAATGTCAAAGCTTTTATTATATATGCAAAAGCGCGCCAATTTATTGGACATATGTTTTCGCGCTATTAATTAACGATAAAGATGGTTATAGAATGTAATGTATTCACAATTTCTGATATTTATAGCTGTAATTTTTTAATTTGAGACGAAATAACGGAATATTTTTGTAGATAGAATATAAAAATATGAATCTAATCGTTGGAACCATTTTAATCCTTAATTACATTCGTATTGTTCTTTGTTAACGGTTTTAGGCCGAAAAATTCTATTTGTTTTCATGTGCACTATTTTCGTTATTGTTTTGTTTTTAATACTTCGTGTGTTGTACATAGAAGTTTTTATAACCTTTTTTTTATTTTAGTGAAGTAATAAAATATGAAAGTGCTAAATTATTGTTATTACCTTTCTACAGTCCTTAAACTCTAATTGTCTATTTACGTTGAGAAATATATTTGATTTATAAAAATGAACAAATCTCTAATTTATAATTGATTTTGATGCTTTGAAACTGTTAAATGAGAAATCAAGGTTCCTTTTCTCCAAATTACGATCTTATTAACATTAACAAAATACTGTCTAGTTGGCCGAGTGAATGCAAACGCGACTACTGATCGACAGGTCCTGGATCCTGCGTCGGGCGAAGGATTGTTGGATATTTGTGACGTGAAATTTCTAGCAGTAGCGCGGTACATGTCAATAAATAAGCTTACCGCCTATTACACGGGATTATAACACAAGTGTAGAAACGTGGGAGTTTGTGGAAAATATAGTGGTGATGTTTTGTTATTATTATTATCCCGTACGTTATGTAGTAGACAGAGAGCACCAAGTGCCAAACATCTCTATCCTTACAAAGCTTGACAAGCTTCTTCACTCGTTTCATATACATATGTATGTGAAACGCCATTATCCAAAAGCCATTATCTGATCTATTTATTTGGCCAAAACCGAAGAATCTTGGTGTTCTTCTGTATATAAAATGTGTTACACGAGTGTATTGCAAGTAGGTACATCATATTATTAAATCTACGATCTATTTTATTGCTGGCACGAACAATCTAATCAATAGATAATTGCATGTGACTGTGCGAAACACTTGAAAACGTTCATAAGGCCGGGCATCGAAATAATGAGGCTGGTTTACATGGTGTGGTTGGGACTCGGTTGATAGTGGGTTTACACTATGCTACCGGTCGTACTAAGGTATTATTTTCAAAACTATTGTATTGCTATAAAAAATAATTTTATATGTGGTCACGGCGCCAATCCGCGCTGGAGCAACGTGGCGTATGCAACCGTAAAAACGGAGCAGTTATGTTGGACGCTACATGAATATGACCGCACATTGAGAAATGATCAGAAATGTGTTTTAGATATTGTAATCTCTTTTCTGGTTAGATTTTAGCCATCGTTTTAAAAAAAATAACTATTTTTCTCTTATCAGATCAATGAACTTATAAATTGAGTACATTACGACATTACTCTGATTGTAACATAAAAAAACGTAACATCACGCCTGTTATCCCCGAAGAGGTAGGCAGAGGAGTGTAGAACACTCCCACGTTTCACCAGT
>DWJK01005029.1:0-11457 GCA_018248815.1 Croniades pieria auraria
ACATATATATCCACAATGTATATATACATACATATATATCCACAATGTATATATACATATATATCCACAATGTATATGCGTGTATATATATTATAATGGTAATTAATATTAATAATGATTTTATAAAGTTTATTATCATGATCCTGTACATTTTAAAAGTATTTTATTTGTTGTTATGTCTTTTAAAGAGATATGCCTGTCATATTGTTGAGCGCAGATAGGCACCAGAAATCCGTTTAATTTCATCATACAAAAATTTAACACGTCGCAGTTTGATTAATGTATCAAATTTTACTTCGGCAACACATTAATGTTTTAGAACTCTAATAAATTAAAACGACTGTTTATACTGAATATTTCTGTTCTGTTTCATAGACGGCTGGAGCGTTGTTTTAATTTTTTATAAACGCAGATAAACTAACGACTCTCCGAGGCGACGTAAGTTAAACAGCTGACTCCAGTTGCTCTAGTAGTGGTGTACGATTGTTCCATTCCCTGAACAACCATCTGCCACAACTGGGAGATGGGATTTCTTGAAATATTCTTGCAAAATGTGTACATTAAAAAACCCGGATATTATGCGAACAAAGTAAAATGCGACCAGCTCGGATAAGAATATACTGTGCAAGTTGTTTTTATAAAATAAAGATACTATCATGATCCTGGTGTTCTCGGGTATAAGGATGTTTGTTATATTTTTTATTTAGTTTATTAATGATGGAGCCATTTATCTTCCACTGTTGGAATATGGGTCTCCTCTCATATTGAGAGGGTTAATGCCGTAGTCTGCCATGGCCATAGTCTTTATTTAGTTCAAATATAAAAAATATATACACGTATCATTTTACTTTACCGCTTTGTCGCTCGAGTGGGTATAAGCGTGATAACCAATCGAAAAGTCCTAGGTTCGATTCCGTGGTCGGGTGCTATTGGATTTTTTGTTTTGAAACTTTTAGTAGTGGCTCGGAGTCTGGATTTGTGTCCGATATATGGGGCAATAGGCTCAACACTTATTCCATAGCAGGACATAAACGTAAATGATGGAACGTGGGAGTCTTCCACACTCCGCTGCCTACCTCTCCTGGGATTACAGGAGTGACGTTACTGTCCACATATTTCTTTTAAAACAAAACACAGTCGGTTAACAGATGCTGTTAAGAAAATATTTCCAATGCAAATGATTTTCACATTTATATATCATAATTAAACATAAATCTCATAATTAAATCTATACTGGAATAGTCTGGTGTGTTTCACTGTTTAATATCATTATAGTTATATCGTCACGCTAGGTCTCTTATGAGGTAGCCAGAGAGAACCGAGTGCTAAATATCTATAACATGTTACTTCTACATTCATCATTATCTTCATATACGTTTAATATATATTCGACTGACTTAAACGCTTTAGTAAACTGAGTACTTACCTACGACAGCTAGCTCATAATGCAAATATTATCTTTAATATGCCATTGAATAAGAGTGTAGTCGGGCTCTTACACGTACGGAGCATTAATTTTAAGAACGATATTTCTTCGTAATGGTTGCAACGTATTCAGGCAAGTACCTGTTGTAATAAAGTGTGCTAAGGTTTACGATCATAAAAACAACGTCATTGTACGGTATTGTGTATGCGAAGAAAACAATATCACTGCACAGTAGAACATGATGTTACTTTACAATATAATGTAAGTGAAGAACATGATGTTACTTTACAATGTAGTGTAAGTGAAGACCATGATGTTACTGTACAATATAGTGTAAGTGAAGAAAATGATGTTACTGTACAACATAGTGTAAGTGAAGAAAATGATGTTACTGTACAATATAGTGTAAGTGAAGAAAATGATGTTACTGTACAATATAGTGTAAGTGAAGACCATGATGTTACTGTACAATATAGTGTAAGTGAAGACCATGATGTTACTGTACAATATAGTGTAAGTGAAGAAAATGATGTTACTGTACAATATAGTGTAAGTGAAAACCATGATGTTACTGTACAATATAGTGTAAGTGAAGACCATGATGTTACTATACAATATAGTGTAAGTGAAGAAAATGATGTTACTGTACAATATAGTGTAAGTGAAGAACATGATGTTATTGTACAATGTAGTGTAAGTTGTGCCAATGTTACTGTATGATTTAGTGTAAGTGAAATAAAACAATGTTGCAGTACAATATAGAGGAAACAAAAAAACCATGCTTCTGTACGATATAGTATAAGAGAAGGAATATTTTCAATGAGCTGCGATAAAAAAGAATGATTGGGTAACTTTGACACGTGGCGTACGTGTGGATGAAGTTTTGGTCGCCCGGCGTCCAGATATGACGGAAAGTAACAACAAGTAATATCGTGATGTGAGTTGTAAGTTTCTTGGACATCTGTCATAGCAGATGGTCATTTATACAGGTGTGACTAGCTGAACCTTGCAGACTTTTTTCTACCAGTCCCAAGCATCGATCAAATTAGCATATATGTGTATGTATTTCATTATGGAGTTTTTCTATTATTCCCATTGTTGTAGCTCGCCACCAGGTGGCACTGCCGTGTATCAACTTCTTTACAATCATAATAATTCAAAATATATATTAAAATTACCCCGAGGAGTAAAAGTCCGATATGAAAATATTATCATAGCTATAACATAAAATTTTTATCTTACAAATATTTTTTGTTGATATAATATTTTAAGTATAATATGCAGCATATAAAATTATGTATTGGAAATAGCGTATCTACATAAATTAAAATTTATTAATTAGTAGGACCATGACTATAACGACTAGAGTTACCTAGGTAAATATTTTAATATTCAAAATAGTGGGCTTTAGAAAAAGGAAAAAAAATTGGTAAACTCACCCGGAGATTGGATTATCGAATAAAATTGAAAGTGCATTTTTCTATGGATTTTTGTATGCATTCCAGACTATAATTCACGAGCCGAACGACGGATATTCGTTGTTCTTTTTTCATTTGTTACTGGAACACTTTTAAGGGAAAAAGCCGGAACAATTAGAAAGATAAATCGGAAAATTCAGACAAATTGTAATCACGATTTTTGTGTGCATTTCCCACTATAACTGACTATAGAGATGTTATATTTCGTATATTATTATTACGGTTCTATAGCCAAATGTCCAAAATAGAAGCTTCATTAATTCATGCTATTCGTCTGTTCTTATGTCATAGCTATTTTACTCGGAGAGCTATTTTAAGTTTTGGAGAGTATATAGCTTCTCTTACTTGTTTTTTACTTAGCAAAAATATAGTGAATTTAAGAAAATTTAAAAACTTCTCTGTGACACTATATATATATACATGTATATTTCAATGATGAATGAGAAAAAATCCAACTTATTTTTCGACGGTACTTTTAAAATGATATGGGCGTTTTAAAGTAACTTTTTTAGTTACGTTCACGGTTAGATAGATGTTTACTTCTAAAGTCATGAAAAGTGATTAAAACTTTTCAAAAAATTCAAAGCAAGAGAACTAAAAAAATACTTTCAAAGAAAATTTTGTTGAATGAGACATTCTGCAAAGTGTTCTCTCAGAAATAAGTTTTTTCCCATTTCTACTTTGTTATCACATTTACAATAGTTGTACACAAAACGGTTACAGAATTAAAATTTGCGCAATACATTGTCGGATCACTATCGGTTTAATTAGCAGGTAAAAATCATATTGGTTTGTAAAATATGTTCCAACGGTTTGTAAAATATATTTTACAAAACAATATATATGTAAAATGACCATTTGAATAAATTAGATATTTTACGTTACAAAGAAATCAGCTAAAGCCGTTGGATTCGAAGAGTTGAAGATCGAACTCAGTGGCGTGCTATTGAAGAGACCTACGTCCAGCAATAGAGGGGAGTAGGGAGGGAGGCTGATGATGATGATGAAAGAAATCAAAATCACATTGAATCAATGCTTGAACTATTTAAAAGTTAGCAGGGACTTGATTTATCGCAAAGTTGTGGAGTACGAATACTATTGTAGTGTAAAGCAATGAGGTCGATATGGTAATGTAATAGAGTGCTCAAAATCGCTTGGCACGTTCGCAAGTCGCGCGCTGAAAACTTAATATGGGAGCAACGAAGCTGGTTAAACTAGTAGGTGGAATGGATGGTAAGCAGTTTTTGAATAGTATATTACGTATTTAGAAAAAAAACTATTCTTTTAGCATTTCCAGCGCATATTGAACTAGATGTTGGGTTACTGCTGGATATTGGTTTAATGGATGGCTGTAGATATTGACCAAATGATCAGATTCTGGTTGATTCGGAACTCAAAAGTTTCCAATACCAGCGTGCGTGTAAGCAGAGAGTGATGCACGTAGAATAAACACGTCAGCCATAGATATTTGGCACTCGGTGATCACTGTCCACATCGTGAGGAACTAAACGTCACGATATAATAAATGAAAAAATATAATATAGCTACAAAAAAATAAAAATGCTTATTCCTTCCTTTCGATAATATTTAAGCTCATTAGCTTTACCTGCCCTTAAACCTATACTTAATTTCTTAAATTAGACTTTGGGCAAGGGTCACAGTCCCATTTTATTAATGTGTTAGATTGTTTTTTGGTAGCAACACTAAAGCTAAAATAAAGGGAAATTTAGTATTATCAACCATCCGAATTTATAATATTAAACCCTGACCAAAATGTTCAGGTACTGCTTTTTGGGAGAGTCAGAGAAAGCAGAAAAATCACGTCAAGTCTGGAATAATAGAGATATTTTGACAATCAACGCTCTCTACCTACCCCATAGGGGACCTGTTGAGTGACTATTTAATAGTAATAATAATTATGCGAGTCGTATCAGATTTAATTAAATACATGTAATTGCATTTTTCAGGTTGTTGATCAAGTGGAACATCGCTACAGCTAGCAATAGGTTAGCAGAGCGGAAGTACAACAAACACTGAGGCTGCTATAAACAATGCAGACTCAAGATATAAATAACACTGAACGTAGCCTTGACACACACAAATGTATTTGCAGAGAACATTTTTCAGCGCTTAAGTAAGTTTCATTGAAATATGTGAATGCAGTTTTGTTAATCTGTTGAGAGCCTCACCGTTTCTCAGTTGTGGTACTCATGTTATTATCTGCCCTGAAAATGATTTCAGTAATGTTGTTCAGCAGTGAGCAAGAGCAGTGATAGCCTAGTGCCACTCCGAGGGTACTGGGTTTAAATCCATGGCGCGCACCTCTTTACAAAAGTGCGTTTTAAATTTAAATATCACTTGCCAACGGTGACGGAAAATATCGTGAGGTAACTTGCACACTTTAGAATTTATAAAAAAAGAAAAATTTCTAAGGTGTGTGAAGTGTGCGAACCCGCAGTAGGCCAGCGTGGCAGACTATGGTTTTAATCCTGTCAATATGAGAGGATACCCATATTCCAACAGTGGAATGATAAATGGGTCGATTATTATTGTATATTTGAGTAAATAAATAATAAACATCAAAAATTGGAAAACGGATTGCCCCCATCCAAACGAATCCTGGTCACAATATCATTTTAACGTAACATAATGCAAAAGTAGCGTCTGACAAGTTGTCTGTACGTTATAATCGAGTTCTGTATCCAAAGTTGACCGTTGTGCACATACGTCACCGTCACAGATCATCACAGAATGTACTTAATGTAGAAATGTACGATGTCCACCGACATCCAACATCATAACTTAATTTGCAGTTCAAGTTGCTCACTTACCTCACCGCAATCCAAACGAAGGTACGCATTCGTTATAATTATCACGATTTTAATCATAATTATCATGTATACGGGTTAGGCAAAAAACACCGAGTGTAAACTACCTCACAGATCTAAGCAGAGTATCTAGATAATATCTATATTTTGCGGATCTTACGCGCTTCTTCTGCATTCATCGCTCTTGTCATACTCGCATGTTGCTTTCGGACTCTCTTGATTTCTTACATACACACACACACACACATACACACACGTATATAATGTGTTAAGTGTCTGTAGCTAACACAATTCACGTGAATGTGTCAGACATAACATTAAAATTACTTTAAATTAGCAATGTTCATTTTTTATACAGTAATGGTAACTCCGTATGACTTCACCCTTTGTAGAGTTCATATGAACAGATACATTGGTTTGATTCTCTTTTCAATTCTCATCTAAATAACATTTTGAAATTTTGTTGACGATTTCCCTCGATATCCATTCAGTCATTTCGTATGTTAGCTAAACAAACAACCACATCCGTTTTATTTAAATAATGCTTATATAGAGTCGTTACACAAACACTCGTATATGTCTTAGGACATCTCGACACTCGGCCATCTTAACACATGCTAGGTAATGCTTGTGAAATGGTAACCAGATAGCTAAAAACGATATGCACACTTATGTCTTAATATCTATAAGAAATATTATCATAAACTTTATTTAATAAGAATACTTCAATATTTATAATGTATTCAATATTTATCACGTATATAATATTACGATGTATTCAATATAGTCATATTGTCATGGATTCTTTTCTTTTCAGCGCATGTAGTTGATAACAACGACCCGGGGCTAGGTAGGCGCTTTTGTCATATGTTCAAAAATGGAGATCATCATTGTCACATTAATACTCGTATATTACGAATAATTACATATTCATTTCATAAGTAATCGTTAATTTGTAGAATTCAATTGAATTAAATCTTTATTTTGTAGAATTCAATTGAATTAAATCTTTATTTAGTAGAATTCAATTGAATTAAATCTTTATTTAGTAGAATTCGATTGAATTAAATATTTATTTAGTAGAATTCAATTGAATTAAATATTTATTTTGTAGAATTCAATTGAATTAAATCATTATTTTGTAGAACTCGTTTGGATTATACATCGGTACATCTTTCGCGGGAACATTTCATTGATTTTTCATTTATTTTCAGTGCTAGTTGTTGATAACCACCCGGGCTATGGTATGAGTTTATTTATTTGACGAATTTATATATTATACAAATATAAAACATTATTTAAATTGATGTACATACCAAGATGTATTTCATAGTAAATCAAAGTAATCAAAGCATGTGTTTTACATAAAAATGTTTTATTTTCAGTGCATGTAGTCGATAACAATCCCAGTCCAGGTATGCATTACTTCATTTAAAATTAATTAATCATATTTATTATCATTATCATTCAGTGAAAAAATTCTGCATTGAATTTTTTCATTGTAGTACAAAAATTTTTTAATTGATCATTCTTTGGCAAAAATACAATGGGTAATTTAATTCTTTAACGCACAGTCCGTCTGTCACTGCTCCGACAAAATACACTTTTATTTTATTATATACAATACATTTACGCTAACTGTGCGTATTACTATAGTTTAACTGATATTATTTAAGGGATTTCAATGTAATGTTCGTGGTTCCACTTCATTTCAGTACAAGTAGTGGATAACAACAATCCTGGATCCGGTATGACTTTTTATTAATTATTAAAATTGGTTCCGCGATTTTAAATCAATTTCTAATTAATACTGTTAAATGTTCATTAATAATTACGGAACAGAAGTATTAATGAAAAAAATATGTTTTCAGTGCAAGTAGTCGATAACAACCCTGGACACGGTACGCATTTTTTTCCATTAAATTATATATATTCATTCCTTTAACATCGTATAATATTTAGAACAAGGTGGCTCTAAATTTTTGAACAGCTTTTTTACAAAAGAACCCGAATGAAGATACAAACTTTTTTTATTAGCCTTTTTTTATTAAAAAAGTAAAATATCCGTTCCATATTAATTCCATGTTAATAGTTATTTCATATTAACTCCCGAAACACTCGTGGCAGTGTTACTTCGTCAGTAGTAACAATATCGCAAAATAAAGTAGGTATTCGTGATGTATCCGAATCGAGCATACAAAATTGATTTTTGAATACACTGTATTTATTACTACACCCAGACGAATGTTTGTTCTAAATACTGCAGCTCACGTATCTAAGAGATGCAAAATCGGGAACAATTTTGTATTTAATTTACATCAAATATGCAGAACAAAAATTTATGTTGCAATGTCACGTTTACACTCAGGTGCCAGAATATTTGCTATTTTTAACACAAAGGAAGTTTATAACGAAATACTGTCGACTTGAAGAAGCTTTTATGCAAGATTAATATATTTACAAATGTAAAAATATATATTTACAAGATTAATGTATTTAGAAATGTAAAAATACATATTTACATATTAATATATTTACAAATGTAAAAATACATATTTAAATATTAACAGATTTTCAAATGTAAAGATATATATTCACAAGATTAATATATTTACAAATGTAAAGATATATATTCACAAGATTAATATATTTACAAATGTAAAGATATATATTTATAAGATTAATATATTTATAAATGTAAAGATACACAATTACAAGATCAATATATTTATAAATGTAAAGATGTTACCGAAAGGATTAGCCAGTTAAATATGTGAATATCCTCGTTGTTATTACCAATAAGTGATACATCAGGAGCTGCAAAATGAATTTCATTTCCATTACCTGTTTTCAGGGTCTTATGACAACATTGATCCCGGTTTTTCCCAGCCACATATCGGTGAGTAATCAAAATCTTATAGATACTATATAAAAGAAGTCTAATTCACACATAAAGCGGGTTTCTTGGTATCTATCCAGCTAGCATAGACACAGCTGAAAACGAGCGCAGAGCGATATTCATCTTCTTTTCCGCTTCCCGCCGCTTCAGAGCTGACAACGCTTCTTTATTATTATTATTCTCAAAAATTTTTATTTAAGCTGCACAGAAAACTGTAATTTGGGAACTTTAAATTTAATTTTTTTTCAGGTCACCAGTACCAGAAAGCCGGTGAGTTTTCTGTGTTTGGTAATATAGATTATTTCCATTCTGCCTCCCATCATGGAATAGGCCATGAGTCTATTGCCGTACTTTCAAGTTAGAGAAACCTAATACTACCCGACGCGTGAATCAAACACAGGACTTCTTGTTCAGCCGTCACGCTTGCAACCACTCAACCAACAAGAAAGGCAACGATTTTTTAATATACGATGAACAAAAGTTGGGCGGATTTAGTTATTTTTCGAAGGACTTAAAAAAAAATTAAGTAGGTATAATTGTTTTTGAGAGTAATGGTTAAATTTATAGACATGTTTTATTACTCAGTCACTTTACCCGGCTTGCTCCCCCCCAACCGTGAGAGCGGCCACCACAACCCCAACCAGCAGGAACCATACCCTTACAAGAACCACGGTAAGTTTTAATTTCTTTTAATATTACATATTTAACCCCAAAAACAGGCAGGCGGCCACCTGCTGGTAAGTGATCACCGTCGCTTATTGACATTTGCAATACTCGACTGGCCAATGCTTTGCCGCCTTGGAAAAAACCTTTGCGCTTTTTTTGATGAACCCCATGTCATAGTAAGGAAAATCTCAGATGGAAATTTTAATGTTTTATACGGTTTAAAATGTGAGATCATCGATGAAGAATTAAATTATGGAATAAAATGAAATCCTTGTAAGTATCTAACATGATAATGTTAAGATGCAATCGTCTAGCGTCTGAGACATCATGTACTCATATCATTTTCAATGATGGACATGATCCAAGCGAAATGATGCGAACGCAATTGCGACGACCCACAGGCTTTAGTGTCACGCAGCGGACGATCGTTCTGTCATTTAGCAACAATGTTTGCTGATAATTTCTGTCTTTTAAAAAAACTTTAAAAATGCATACGCACAAAATGTATGAAATTTTATTTTATTTTTAGCTTCGTCAATATCATCGTCATCATCAGCCTACTTCCGTTTATTGCTGGACACAGGCCGCTTCAATAGCATTGCACAGAGTTTGATCTTTAGCTCTTTTAACTTACGTAATATCACGCCTAAAGGGGTAGGCAGAGGAGTGTAGTACAGTCACACGTTTCACCAGTTAAGCTTAAATTCCATGGAATAGGTGGTGAGCCTACTGCCATACACCGGACACTGATCTAGACTCCGAGTCACTACTAGAACTTCTTAATTAGAAAAAATCCGATAGTACCCGACCCGGGATTTGAACCCAGGACCTCCCGACCGGCAGTCGCACTATTCGACTAACGAGGCAGTTTCTTTTAACTTATTTTGTCAGTTTAAACTTACCTTGTCAAATATTATTTATGAACATTTTGCCCTTCTGAACTAATTTAGAATTTTCTTCTTCTTAATTGTTCCATCCTGAAGATGGAGATTATGTCAATTAGGGAACAGCTTACTTCCACACGTTAAGGTCATCAGCATCATTTAATGTTGCCACCATATGCTTTTGCGTATGTCCAGTTGTTAGGATAACTGGTCTATCGGATATTTTTCGTTCCACCACCCGATTAGATTGCTGATGCTCCAGATTATCATGAATTAGATTTCAAATGTTAATTGTAGCCCAAAAACTTGTTTTTTAACAAATGTATTATCTATTTTCAGGAAACCCGTACGCTCGCGACGGAAAATGAAGTGTTGAAGGGCAGGAATTTATAAAAAAGATGTTTTAAACAATTGTCTGTTATTATTGTCATAAACATCTCTAATTATGTTGCAAATAAATGAACATATTCACAATTCATTTGTTTTGTTTTGCCTTTTCACTTCCTTTTTTTGTATACTCTAAAGGGCGCAGATTTTCTAACGATGTTTTCCTTCAACGTTATGACAAGTGATATTGAATCTTTAAACGCATATATTTGTGAAGAGGTGCGAGCCGTGAATTAGAATCCAGGACCCTGGCTGAATTCTAATTCTCCAGGCTAATTTTGCTTTTCATGATCTTTGCTTTTGAAAAAAACCGTGTAGAAATGCATACTTAAAAATGACATCGGCTGACCTGTTATCCTTGGTATGCTTGTCATTGCATTGCCATGTTTTGCCATTGCATATTTTCGGGAAGCTTTTTTTGATATTTATGGATATTTTAATGATTTTTCAATATTAAATAAGTGTCTTAAAACAATAATTGAAACCTTTTGACCGGGAGTGTAGGTACTGGTCTGCGACGCTTCTCGTCCAATAATCTTATCCATTGTGTGCTCTCTATTCTACAACTCAAACAGATGGCCGAAGTAAATAAAATTTCATGAAACTTCTTCATACAAACTTGCTCTCAGTTACACGTACTTAGTAACAGTTACATTTTGCCACTAATACGATAGAAGTATACAACATATTGTTATGTAGTTCTGTAGTTTGTTGTGTAAACGAACTATCTTTATTTAATGGCTAATTTACCAATGATTAAAAATGTACTCACGCACGTTTTTCGGGATGGCCCGACTAGTTTCGGACCTGTACGAGGTCCTTTCTCATGATATCCCTCCGCTCGCAGTCTCCGTCGCGACCTCGCTCGTGGAATGTCATAAATACGAAT